>VNJS01005409.1:0-16868 GCA_008042575.1 Drosophila watanabei
GCTGTTAGATTTTTGGGCATTTAAATTGTTTTTGTGTGGGGCTGATTTATTCTGAACATGAGATGTTGTTGGGTTGTTTATTTCATGCTCAGCATGAATTTTTTGTAAATGTGCAAAAGATGCAGGAGATAGGTTATATTTGTTTTGCAAAGGTAGATCAGAGTGGTCTACCTGATAAGGGCTTGATGGGATAGGGGATTGGGGAGTGAAAGAAGGGGAAGGGGAAAGGGAGTTATTGGGGGCTTCATCAGTGGAAGATTTTT
The DNA here is from genome assembly GCA_008042575.1 of Drosophila watanabei. NCBI lineage: Eukaryota > Metazoa > Arthropoda > Insecta > Diptera > Drosophilidae > Drosophila > Drosophila watanabei. The sequence continues at coordinate 264 of VNJS01005409.1, forward strand.
GAATTTTGTCGGTTTTGTTTTGGTTTGCGTTTTCGCTGCGTTGATGTGTTGTTGTTGTTGATTTTGGTTTAACTACTGAAGAGTAGGAAGCGGTATTAACCGGATTATTTGACGTTGTCTTGAATATTGTTTTAGCCTCACGCATGGTGCATTTTTTAACGGTTTTTATTCTTAGTATTTCTTTTTGTTCTTGATACTTAGGGCATTGTCGAGAGGAGGCCGAGTGCTCACCAGAGCAATTGGCGCAGCTAGTTTTCGTGCACTTATTTGGGATATGAGGGGGAAGGGCGCATTCAGAGCAGCGGGGAGAGTTTTTGCAGTGCTTGGTTGTGTGGCCAAGCAATTGACAAGACTTGCATCTCATGGGGTTTGGTGTGTATTCGCGAACTTTAACGGAGTGCCAAGAAATTTCCATTTTGGATGGGAGGTTATAGAGTTCGAAGGTTAATAGGATGACACCACTTGGTTTTGACACACCATCGTATGATTTCATGAATTTGTACACTTCCGTCACTTTCTGTGATTTAAGTTCGTCAACGATTTCTTTTTCGGGAATGTCGCAGAGATAAGGGGCATAAACAGTTCCTTTTACAAAATTGAGGCCCTCATGGAGCTTGCACTTAATTTTGCATATACTAGTGAGCTCAGTAGTGTTTATAAACTTTTCGGCATCGGCTTGAGTTTTTACTAGCAATAGTAAATTTCCGTCTCGGAGGTTCGAAATAGACACAATATTTTTAGAGATCATTTTTAAGGCACGGTGAACTCCAAAGCATGAGAATTGGGAAATTGTCTTATCGGTGTCAGTAGAGGCAACTATAATATACTTCGGGTTGTCGATGGAAGTTGGTGGAAGGTCCGGGAAAGCAATATCCAGTTTTTGGGGTTGTCTTCTTTTTTTCGATGGGGGGCTGATGGCAAGCGGTGCAAACCGGTTGTCGCCCAGGTTGGGAGGCCCGGGGGCCATGCTGGGGCTTCTGTATTAATATTCCGTTAAGTATTTTATGTAATTGGTGGTTGGAAAATTGTAAGAAAACGTGAGGTGGAAAAGTAGGAAAAAGTTAGGTCCACGTGGGTCCAATAAGAACAGAGACCGATTGATAACCGCTGATTGGAGATAAGAGACGTCCGCTCGCAACAAGAGATAGTCGAAGACTGTGATTCAATTTTAAACTGTAAGAGTATAGAGACTTCGCCTTTCCAAAGTTAACTTCCTTCTTCTTGTTTTTTCGATAATATTTCTTGCCGTGCCGAACCTGGGAATGGAAATGGGAATGGGGACGGGACCGTGGACGGACCATAGAGCGTGGACACTGCAGTAGTGGTGGACCGACCGACCGACCGACCACCCGACCTATGCAAATACGCAAACAAGAGTCGTAAACTAACAACAACAAATGGTCGCGCGGAATGGGATGCTGTGTGGGGTCTCTCTCTCTTTCTCTCTCTCTGTATCTCTATCTCTCTTCAAGTCTCTAGTGACCACACCGTGCTCCTCTTTTGTCCATTTTGCCCCCCCGGAAAAAGTTTTCTACCCAAAAGGCAAAGTCAATTGGAATTTGTTGTTATTATTGTTGTTGTTCTTGTGGCGACTGTCATTGAACTTTGGGGAACGAAGCGATAGAGTGCCGAGGGGGGTCATTAGATGCCGCTCTCTATCTGCACTCTATATTTCTATATTCCTATATTTCATATTTCTAGATTCCATATACCAATATATACCCTGTATTTCTATATACACTTTTTTGTTCATAAATCAACGCTAACCAAGCGAGGCGACGACATACTCATTGTGGAATGGTACCAACTCTAACCTCGTTTTAACCTTCCCCACATCGCATTTCGCCTGCCTGCCTACCCGGCTGCCCTTCGTGGTGCGTTGCACAGCTCTGGTGCTGGATCTCATCCGGCAGTACCACCACTACCTACCTACAGCACTGCTGCTGCTGCTGCTGGAGTTCAGTTGGGTAAAGTGCCAATTACCTAAAAAGAAAATACAAAAAAAATAAATAAAAATAACAACAACAGTGACAGCGGACAACAAAAAACTTTTTCGAGCCACGCAATGACTCATTCAGTCGAGCGTTGAAAAGGCCATTAAAGAGGCAACTCCATCACTCCACGCCGTCTGTGGCCAAGTAACCAAAGTGATGACCAGTTGCAAGCCGCACTAGGCACCAGGCAGTGATGTTTACACATTGTCACAGTAACCAGGAATCGTTGGCTATCGGTTTGAAGCGACAACGGGAGCTCCTTCAGGTTAAAAGTTCATTAAAACAAGTTGTAAAATTATAAAATGTTTATTAAATTATCTATGGAACTGGTTTTACTTACAAGTTACATTCAAGTTCCTGTGTTCGTGCTTTATTCTTAGTTTCAAACTGCTTATTATAATTGTATAAATCACAATTTTCGATAAAGATTGAACTACGGAAAGTAGTTTTATAACAGTTTTCTGTGACTAGTCTGGAGTGTTACTAATTGGTATTGATTTTAAATTGTGATTTATGTCTTATATGCTAATTAGAGATTCCGAAATTATTTCAAAATTTTTTAAAGCGCATATTCAGCATATATTCAGCGTATAGTCAGCATATATTTCGTCTTTATTCAGCATTTATTCAACAAGTATTCAGCATCTATTTAGTGTTTATTCAGAATATATTCAGCATCCACTTGGTTTTTATTCAAAATCGATTCAAAACATATTCAGCATTTATATAGAATATAATTTATAAATAATCTGTTTAGTATTTAATAAATACTATTTATTATGCACACCATTCAGCATATTTTCAACTTTTATTTAGGATCTATTTATGATCTATTTTACAACATATTCAGAATATATTCAGCTACAATTCAGCACACACTCAACATTTATTCAGGATCTATTTATCATCTTTTTAACATTTACTTGGGATTTATTAGAAAATATACTTTGCATGTATTTAGGATTTATTCAGCATATGTTCAGCATTTATTCAGCATATATTCAGCATATATTCAGCATATATTCAGCATATATTCAGCATATATTCAGCATATATTCAGCATATATTCAGCATCTATTCAGCTTCTATTCGTCATATATTCAGCGTTTATTCATCATCTATTCAGCGTAAAATTTAGAAAAACCCTTAAAGCTTCTGAATAATAATAACAAAAGACTGATATCATTTTTTTTTTGGCTTTAGCTTAAAAAGATTATAAATTCAAGGCAAAACAAGTGCTGAATGAAATAATACTTGTTATCTTTTACACAGCTCAAAGTCATTGCTTTCCAGAAACTGACACTGTTTCTGATTCGATGTGATGATTCTGATGCTCTGTTCTTCAAATGAAAAGGATATCCTAGCTTTCTAGGCCACTGATGTTTATGTTTGTTTTGAGTATATAAACTCAATTATTTCTTATCACATGTGTCGTGGATGCTTCAAAGTCACTGTTTTCCTGTTTATCTGTCACTGTCACTGTTTTTGTGATGGGAACGGATTTCCATTGAGGGGATTCTCGTATCCATTGAGGACTCTGGCTGGCTTTCTCCTCTCCTGGCCAATTGCCAGTCATTGTGAGTTGGTTCTCCTCTCCCAGAGACAGCCAGAGGGAGAGTTGTATCTGTATCTGTATCTGTCGCTGTCCGTGTTCTTTGTCGCTTTAGTACGTGACTTGTGCCTCGGAAAATTACTTAACACTTGCTACTCACTCACTCACCCGGCTCCCTCAGCTGCAGTGGCTAGAGTTGGCGATAAAAAACAAAGCTCAAACTATCAGCAATGCTGCTGGAGAAACGCCAAAAGTTGGGGGGCAACGGGAGAGGGAATCGGAAACGGGGGTTGTCGGCTCAGCTTTTGATTGCCAAGCGATGGAGGCCGACATTAGCCATGTTGCTACTGCTGCTACTGCTGGAACGGAAATGTGTAACGTGTTCGAAGGGGATCAGTGTGGAGGGGAAGGGCATTGGCAATCGGCAATCGGTAATCGTGAAATCGCAGAATCGCCATTCATGAGCGGACGTTCCGCAGTGGCACGTTCCACAATGGTCACAAGAAGTGATCGTTGAGCAACGATAAAAAGCCTACACACTTGTGCTTCTGGTGGTGCTGCTGCTGTAGGTGAAACCCCACCCATTGGATCTGTTTTATAAAGCTCAATTCTTGGCCAAGATCTCTTCCAAATGTCTTCTTATGAGGTTAGCCCTAGGTTCGATTTTTATAGGGTTTTATAAATACATTTTTCTTAACCCTAAGAGTTGCTTAAGTTTTTAACTTATTTAAAATTATATTCTGTGTATAATGTTAAGGAATTTCGACCTCTGTACATATTAATGATTAAATTCATGCAATAAATATATATAAAAGTAACTAAAATCAAGTCAGATATAACAGGAATTATATTATATTATAAAATTAATATCCATTAACTTTTAGTTAATTTTTAAAATAATTTTCCCAATACTCTCTTTCAAAAAACAAACTAACGAACGCTTAAGGCATTCAACTAATTAATTAAACTTGATTTCAAGTAAATTAAAACAAATAAAAACCCAGAAAAACCCCACATTATTTAACTATATAATATCAAGGGCTTTTCCCCCGTCTTTCTCTAGTAAAAAATATTATTTAAACAAGTTGATTTGTTGCTAATAATCCCCCTTTTTCCCTTGCAGATCAACCTAAGGGGTATCTTTGCGGCCGGAGCTGCCAGCGGCGGAGGAGCAGGAGGCGGAGGAGGTGGTGTGACGACTGCTGGCTTCGCGGCTGGCGGGGATTGCCCGGTAATTGGCGGCATTGCTGGTGCTGCTGGCGCTGGCGTCAAGCTGCGCAGGAACAGTGATCGCCCTTTGACCACGACGACGAATACAACGACGTCGCACACTTACCGCATCTCGATGGCCAATCTGGAGGACACGCAGGAGTCGGAGCTGGATCAGATCCTCGGCGAACTGAGCCAGCTGGAGGAGCAAATAAACGATGCCCAGGCAGCCTTTCTGCAGCATCCCAGCATCCCGGGGGGAGCCGCAACAGCAGCTGTCCAGCCGCCACCTGGCCATGCCTCCATGTCGGCGGCCTCTTCGCGCACTCACTCTCGCACCAACAGCAGCATTTCCGCGGACGTAAGCAGCTGCTCCTCATCCGGAATCTCAGAGAATGGCCACGGCATGGGCATGGGCATGGGGCCGCCTGGAATGATGATGCATCATCCGCTGCCGCCGCCGCCACCACCTTCGCAACTGCCGCTGGCCGGTGGCATGACAACGGGCATCACGCTGGGCGTGGTGACATCCCGAGAGCCGCGCACCGAATCCCCGGACAATGATTCGGCGTTCAGTGACACGGTCTCGCTGCTGTTTAGCGACACGGCCTCGCTGCTCTCCAGCGAGTCGTCGGCCTCCTCGAACACATCCCTGCAGCAGCAGCTGCAGCAACAGCAGCAGCAACAGTTGCAGCAGCAGCAAAAGCAGCAAGCTGCCTACGGAAAGATGAGCCAGCAGCAGCATGGAACTCAGCAGACCAACGGCAACAACTCGAAGGCGGCCAAGATCCAGCTGGCGCTGCACAAGCTCGAAAGCGCCTCCATCCGGCGGCTGTTTGTCAAGGCCTTCACCGCCGACGGAGCCTCCAAGTCGCTGCTCGTGGACGAGCGTATGGTGTGCGGCCAGGTGACGCGTCTGCTGGCCGACAAGAACCATGTGGTGATGCAGCCCAGCTGGGCGCTGGTCGAGCACCTGGGCGATCTTCAAATGGGTGAGTCCTTAGGCTTGTAACTATCTTATTTCGAACTTAATTAATCGCTTATCCTCACAGAGCGCCTCTTCGAGGACCATGAACTGCTGGTGGACAACTTGATAGCCTGGAATTCCGATGCCGGCAACCGTGTGCTCTTCCAGCAGCGACCCGACAAGCTAGCACTCTTCGCTCGCCCCGAGCTGTACTTGCCGGGACCACAGATGGCGCCGGGATGCCAGCACGACGAGCAGACGCGTCAGATGCTGCTGGAGGAGTATTTCAAGTCGCCCGTTCAGCTGCAGCTGGACGGACCGCTCTACATGAAGGCCGACTCGAAGAAGGGCTGGAAGCGCTACCACTTCATCCTGCGCTCCTCGGGCCTCTACTACTTCGCCAAGGAGAAGAGCAAGAACCCCCGCGACCTGGCCTGCCTCGCGTTCTTCGACGACCACAACGTCTACACGGGCCTGGGCTGGCGCAAGAAGTGGAAATCGCCGACGGACTTCACCTTTGGCTTCAAGTCGGCGGCGGACTCATCGCTGGGCAAGTCCTGCCGCTCCCTCAAGATGCTCTGCGCCGAGGATATGGCCACGCTCGAGCGCTGGGTGACGGCCATACGCGTCTGCAAGTACGGCAAGCAGCTGTGGCACAGCCACAAGCTACTCCTCGAGGATCTCTGCCTCGGCCCCGACGACGCCGTCTCGCAGTCGAGCTTCGCCACCTCGATGCGCAGCGAGTCCATCTCGAGCATCTCATCGGCCGTGCCGTCGCAGTGCGGCAGCGTCTCCTCGGCCATCAGCAGCATGTCCAACTCGACCAGCGGCCGCACCTCGCGCGCCTCCAGCAGCAGCTCCAGCGGCTGCCTGTCGGACGACAACAATGGCTTCGATTCCGAGTTCACCACCGGGACGATCAAGCGCAAGCCCTCGATGAAGCCCAACCTGCCGCTGACCACGATGACGCGACAGCTGAAGGAGGTGGGCGAGATCACCATTTGCGAGAGTGCCGGAGGCGGCGAGGCCAGCTCCCCGGAGCGTAGTGGCACCCTGACGCGACGTCACAGCCGCCGCAAGTCGCAGGAGAGCAACGGCAGCGGAACTTTGAAGCGGCGTCCAGTTCCCACGGCTGCCGTCATTAAGCAGGCATCGGAACCATCAGTTGTGGGCGGCAGTGCCTCCTCCAACTCGTCGAGCAGCAACTCGACGCCCACGCCGACGCCCAGCATTTGTGCCAAGCCGCCGCCAGGCGATGCCGCCGCCTCGCTGATGTGCTCGTCGACGCTCTCGCTGGACTCGCTGCCACCGCCGCCGCCGCCGCCCGCCTTCGAGGGTCCCGACGATCAGGATGTGTACGGATCTCAGCTTTCGCTGGCCTCACTGCCGCCACCGCCGCCGCCCGAGGAGGTGCTGGCCATGACCTATGCCGCCGGTCCGCCCAGCCCGGCCACGCCCACACCGATGAGCACACCGCTGCTGGCGGCCGCCATGCCGAACAGGAACGGTTCACTGCCACCGGCGGTGCCGGCCAAGCCCATTAAGCCGGCGGTGAAGCAGCCAGCGGGAGCCTTGAAGGCAGCACCGCCATACAAGGCACCGCCCGACTATGTGGGTCCCGCCCAGCAGCAGCAGCAGCAGCAGCAGGCAGGTCCGCCGCTGCCGCCGCCACCCGCTCAGAAGAAGGTCTCGTTTGCCGACTCGCCGGTGCTGCTGCGCCGCAAAATGTGCTCCCCAGAGCCAGTGCTGCCGCAGCGCTCGCCGAGCACCGTGCTCAACTGCAACTCGGTGTCCAGCACGGGATCGGGCTCGGCTTCGGCCTATCAGACGTATGCGCCGGGGCCAATGCTGCCGCCGCGCACCGACTTGGCGCGCCTGTCCAGCCAGAGCAACGGGAGCATGAGCAGCAGCAGCGAGGTGACCTCGCCGAAGCGCCTCCAGGAGTCCGCCTCGAATCCGCCCCGTGACTTTCTCAAGGATCTGCAGCGCGTGATGCGCAAAAAGTGGCAGGTGGCGCAAAAGTGCAAACTGGAGCCGGCCACCACGCCGCACGAGGTTCTGGGCTTCCGGGACTTTAGCAACGAGGATCTGCTGGCTGCCCACAACCTCAATTCGGGGGCCAACTCGTCGCACTACTACCGCGAGACGGCCAACGTGAGCCACTGGGTGCAGGAGCACTACGAGTACGCCCACAATGCGCTCTACGAGAACGTGCACTCCCAGACGAATGGCGGAGGGAACGGGGTCGCTGTAGCTGTACCGAATCCCATGACAGGAGCGTGTGTCCCAGATGCTGCAGCAACTCCGCCACTGCCGCCACCGCCGGCGGGTGCGGCCAAGAAGCGTCCGCCGCCGCCGCCACCCAAGCGAAGTGATAAGACTCATTTAACCAACCGGGTGTAGGGGCTGTAGAGTAAGTCTAACTGGGAACAGTGTCCTTATTTCTCTTTCTCGAGACTAACATCAGTTTTTTTTCTTTCAGGAGATCCATCGATGTGCACAGGATGCAAGGATCGGATCGGATCTATCGATCGAGCAGTAGTTTTCAAAAAGCAAACAAATTCCTACTAAAGCAGCATGCCAGATTTTAAATATATACCTATATATATTTGCTATATGCTATGGCCACCACGCCCACTTCTCTTACACAAGTATTATATTTAAAAGAGAGAGAGAATCATCCGAAAAGCGAAAAGGAATTCATCAGTTCATCTATATATAACTATATATATATATGTATGCATTAGTAAAAATATTTAAGCTAAATTTTAGATTGTAAAAAGCGAGAGGAAAAAAGTATACATTTTTTTTTATTAACGATAGTGCATTATTTTAAACAAAAGTAAATTAGCGTCAAGTGTAGAATGTTTTTTTTTTTTAAATCTTGTTTTTTTACAACTCTTTATTTTATTGCAATTTTTTTAGTTTTTGCAATCTTTTCTTTGTAACTGTAGTAAACGTTTTGTGAGCGCATGAAATGCGCTGAACTAGCAAAGGAAAAGCCTTATAAACTATATATACATGCATAAACCTAAAGGAGAAATGCTTTCAAAATTATTTGCTTTAGTTCCCACCCAAAAATTGTAAATCCCTCCCCCCAGAAAGATTTGTAAAGTTCCTCAAATAGTTGTCTTGCTCTTTGTACTTACACTACAGATCGAACGAACGAACGAACGAACATCAGCCATAATATCAATTTTGATTTTCCCGAAAACCATATTCATCTTGTTTGTATATCGCTAAATCGACAACTATTTATATAGAAATGGCAATATGCGCCACGGGAATTATTTCTGTACACAAATCAAATATGTAATAAGAATTAAGTGTAATAATATATAAATGTATATTTAAATTGTATGATTTTGCTAGATTTCATTTAAAAGCATTATGCGTTAAGCGTTCCTAGATGTTCAATTTTAAATGCGAATATATATCAAGCGGCTAAACTTGTTTATTCGGGGACCGAATCGTAATCCCCCCCCGAGGGTGCAACAATCAAAATAATTACCTTTTTTTTAGTCCAAATGATCGATCCTTGAGAGTTTGCTGTGTATGCATTAGGGAAAGCACAAAATATCGATAGGTTATTAACATTTACTGTAAAGTCCGATATATAAATTGATATTTTAACTTTCTGATGTATAATCGATGCGATAAATCGATAGTTGTACTTTAAATGCGATATTTTTCGATATTTCCAAATACATACATCGATGTTTTCATATTTTGATGTATGTATTTACCTTTCTAATGTTTTAGCTGTGAGATAAATCGATAGTTGTACTTCAAATGCGATATTTTTCGATATTTCCAAATATAATGATCGATATATGTATGTGCGATAATTGATACTTTATTGTAAAGTTCGATATTTGTCGATATTTCAAATTTTTAATATTTCTTAAAGTAAAATTCAATCAACTTTAAAAACTTTAAGTACGATATCCATCTATAATATCGGACATTTCCTATCGATATACATCCCCAATTTGCATCGACTACAACTCCTCCATAGATCATATTTCTGATACAATTTTTGTGTAGTAACTTGTTTGCCATTTGTTTTGTGTATGTTTTTGTGTACAGCCAGAGACAGCCATATAAATATAAATATATATAAATAGAAGCGTAAATATATGCAGGTGCCCATGATGGACACTTGCATATATCTATCAAGTTTTGTTACGTTTATATATCGAATAGTGATCGATAATCAATCGACTTGACCTTCGCCTTTTGCTCTCTGCCGCCCCAAAGATCCTCCTCCTCCCTCGTATGCTTGTTTTTGTTTCTCATCCTTTGTCAAAACACACACACAACATCCTTATATAAATAAATATATACGATAAATATGATAGATATTCATGTTTCGAGAATAAATAAATAAATCTAGAATTGTGTTTCTTATATGGTAAATTCGCATCTTACTTTCCTACTATACAATACTAAAGAACTAAAGGGTATTATGCATATAGAGATATAGATCTAGATCTAGGGACATAAACATAAACTAAAACTAAAGGAAATGCCAATTTTTTAAAGCTTGAATTTATATGAACATATGAAGATATTTTTTAGAAACTATACGCTATATATATATCTATATATGGTAGGAACACAAGGATGTGCCATAGGCGCCGTCGTCGTGAAATGAAGCATTTTGAGAAATGAAAAGGGACAACTTTTCTACATTTTTTGCTATTTAAATGTACTAAAATCGAAAAGAACCTAGCGATTAAGTCCAAGGAAAAATAAAAATAAAGTGCAAGCTAAAGAAATATATATACAAACAAAAAATTAAAAGGCGAATGCTTGAAAATGTTTGAGGAGATTTTTAACAATCGTTTCGTTTGCCATCTCTTACATATTATTTGTTTAGTTTGTTCCGTTCGTTTGCTTAAATATTTAAATATCAAACTAAATTAACAACAAAAGAGAGGAGAAAAGAGGGAATAAGCAATGTTCAACTATTCAGAGGACACGAAATCAAACAGAATGCCGATTCCTAATTATATAAAGTAAGGAAACTCGAGACACAGACACAGCTTAAACTGAATGAAAAGACTACAATTGCAGGAGAACAAATGAAGTAACATCCATTATAATATATCGCCGACACCTTTGAACATCATTCATATTGCATTAACTACAAATTTACAAATACAGCAAAAGGAAACTACAGCCACTAACTAAAGCGAGAAAAACAACAAAACAAAATGAAATACAATTTAAGCTAAAAAAACTACAAAAAAAACAAAGCATAAAAAGAAATCAAGAAATTCTTTGCAGGTCTATTATATAGTGAACAATGTTGCCATTTGATACGATTTTTTCCACAAATAAAAACACACACATTTGATAAAATATATATATATATTACTATATATACCTTATATTCCGAATCGAGTGGAATTTTTTGTAATTTTGATAGAAACATTCAAAACATATAAAAAAAAAGCGAATAATAACAAACAAAAACTGTGCGAAAGAAACGTGTTATGAAAAAAACTATGAGAAATAAAATGCGAGAAATGCCTAAGAAAAATTGAAATCAAAATGTAATTGCAGTTTTATTAATAAAATTGTGGCCTTGGGATGGGATAAACTTCACTATTTGAAGATAACATTACTTTATTTCATGAATAATAAGCTCTCTCTGAAAGCAACGAAAAAAAATCTCTCTCGTTCGCTACTGCTTGAAACTTGTTAACTATCGCTGCTTTGCTTGTACATTCTTGGTAAAGCGCGAAAGAGTAAGCAAGAAAGAGGCGTTTAAAGAGAGCGAAAACTGCTCACGCTTTTAAAAGAAGAGCGCAAAAAGAGAATAAGAAGCGTTTCAAAGAGAGCGAAAACTGCTCACGCTTTTAAAGTAAGAGAATAAAATGAGAGTGAGAAATTGAATTCGATCTTCAAAGCCCGTTTTGATTCAGTCCCTTGCGATAAGGTCTTTTGTGGACCTTTAAGAGAGGTAGGAGCTTTCTGTTCATTCCACTTCACATATTTCGTTACTGTTAAGGAAGCATTCTCAGATTAAATCCTATGAAAACTGTATATGATCTTGCAAGGATTCTCTTACAGCTACAAGGTCCATTTAGTTCCCTTTTCTCCCCAAAAATGTAACTGAAATACGGCATGTTTTGGGCCTAATTCGACCCTTTGCCCGCGGGGCACATGTTCTTGCCACCTTTTCTGTTTTTTTTTTTTTTTTTGTGTTTGGTGCCCAGACAGACCCGTAAATCATATTACTGCGCCATCCATCCATCCATCCATCGTCTCCCGTGTGGACCTTACGCCAATTGAACTTTTGCACGCCTGCAGTTCCCATGAAGGCAGGAAGAAGGGCAGAAGGGGTGCGTGTTAACCCTTGCGGCACTCGAGCTGATTCCCCCAAAATCCTAAGCATCACATATATTCCATCGCTGGACCTATAATATTTATTTGCCTATGTACACGCACGACGGACTCGCTGGGAGCGAGAAGGAGTTGCCTGTGGACAGGGGCTAATGGTTAAGGAGGATATTCAAGGAGCAGGGGGTGTGGCACGAGGGGCGAACGTGCCAACATATGCAACAGAATGTGGCAATGGCTCCATACACTTTCCATGCACGGCCAGGGGCCTTCTCAATTGGTAATACAGTGGAAAGAAGCTCAAATAAATAATCTGAATATTGAATATATAAATAAGAAGTAATATAAAATTAAAAATTTTATTAAAATTAATTAACAAATTAATTAAAAGTTTCTCTCTTTAATTTTTTTGATCTAACCAAAATATTTGTATTATTTATTTTTGTAATGCGAATTCAATTACATATTAATTTATATCATATATCGCTTTTGACATAAAAATGCGCATTTTATAGAATTACAATGGATATTTTTCGGTATTTTTATTTAACGTAAATTTTTTTGAAAATCAAACAAAAAAGGAATCTAACTTAGAAAAGCCGAAGTTTATATTTATATCCTTGCATGAAAATCGATCATAACTCATAAAAAATGCACTGATTTTAATTCGGTTTTTTAGGTTAAGAAACCAGCATTACAAAATTAAATTAAAAAAAAATTAAAATTTTTTGGTGCATTTTTGATAATTTTGACGATGTAACCCCTTATAAAATTTCTAAAAAAATTCGTAAAAATTTGTATCGCCCAAACATGGCTAGATTGACTCGGCTGTTAATGCTGATGAAGAATATATATGCTTTATAGGGTCGGAAATGACTCCTTCACTACGTTGTGAGCTCCTGACTGAAATTTTAATACCCAGCAAAGGGTATAACACTAAAGAAAGATAACTTCGGGACACGGAAGTTATTGCTGGAGGTAAAAACAAGGCTTTAATCTTATTATTTGTTACTCAAGACGCATAGATGGTAGGAGACAAAAAATTAACATTGGTGCTAACTATAATTATAACAGTTTAGAACAGTTTTCAATCAATCCTTTAATACGGACACCCTAAAAATATGAAAATATGACCACTTTTAGGTGCTTTAAAAGTGGAAAAAGATCAATTACCTCCTTGTTAGATTGTATTATAACAGTTTCTAATAGTTTTGGGATGTTCCAAAGATCTTCATCAAAAAAAAAAAAACCAGAATATATATAAATATATAACTCTATGCTTAATGACTTCAACTGGTTCCAACTTAGACCTTATAAACTGAACATGTTTGGTGTTGGCTTCCACTTGTCCCACTGTCCGTTCCCATGCTCGTTCAAAGGACTCATACACCTTTTGGGCAGCAGCAATCCTTGCAAATTTACGCATTTTAATGGCCACGATAGGCGAAACTGACCAGGATCAGGGGAGGGAAGAAGGGGAAGGACTGTCGTCCAGCTGGAATACGGAGCCTGCGCTGTCCTCGGCCATAATTTTGAGTTTCCTTTGGGTTTGTATTTTTTGTATTTTTTGTTTTTTTTTTTTGTATTCAGGAGGGGCATGGGAAGGAGGAGGAGGCGACTGCCCACTGGCCAAGAATCTGGATGAAGACGAAGAGAAAGGGTTGCTGTGCTCCTTCGGACTGAGCCAGTGCCTTTGTGCCTGTGTGTGTGCGTTTGCTTGGCAGGCATTTTATTTATGCTGCGTGGTCCTTTCCTTGTGACCTGTCCCTGTCTGCATCTCTCTCTCTCGCACACTTTCTCCCTGACTTTGGTCCACCCCTTTCTGGTGTTGTTGTGCGTTTTTTAAATTGGCAAGTGCCAGCGGGCGGATCAGCACCAACCCTTACTCCTGGCTCCTTTCTTCCCTGCTTCCTGCTCCCTGTTCCCTCATCAACGTGTTTCTGGACCCTTTAACCCGTTCGTGCGTTTGCTGTCCAGCCTCATCAGCTTCCTCTCCTCTTTTTATTTTATTTTATTTTCTACTTTTTTTTTGGGTGGGTTTCTGGGTGGTTTTTGGGTGGTTTTCGGCCGGCTTTTCTGGTGGTGGCCGGCCGTCAGTTGTAGGTGGGCTTAATTTAAGCGGGTTTTATTTTTTCTCAATTTCTCTCGCTCGCTCTCTTGGTTTTTTATTTGATTTGCTTTGTATTTTTACTTTTTTATTCTCTTTATTTTTTTTTTAGGGTGGCTATTGTGTGCCTGTGTGTGTGTGTGAATCTCGTTATGTTGTCTTTTGTTTGGAAATGCCCCGCTGCTGCAGCGCTGCCCGGTGACGCTGACTGCGCTGCCTCGGACGTTGACTGCGCTGCCGGTTAACTCTTTCGCTTTGGCTTTACTTTTCCTATACAATTTGATATATATAATGTAATTTTTTTTGCGTATTTATTTGCCCCGCCGTTGTCTTCGGTCCAAGTTAAACAATTTTAATTGAATTTTTACAAAAATAGGGGAGGCCATTTGTCCAAAGAGGCAGAGGGGGTGGGGGGAGAGGGGGGAGCATTAAGGGGAAAGGGGTTGGTAGTGGGAGTGGGGCACGTGTGTAAACAAATAACTTGGAAGAAGAAGCTCCAAAGGTTGCGGGGGGAGACTTTAAGCAAAAGTGTTGCCTACTTTCTTGGGCGGGCATTAATAGAGTTCTAAAGGATCTCCAAGGATCAATCATTGGGCATCGATAAGATCCTCAATAATTCGCAAAATAATAATCAACCTAAAGAAGCTATCGAATCAAAATAAATGTTTGAACACAATTTGAAAACAAATTTTAGTCAATTTTTCCAAAATTTGATATGGTTACATCATCAAAATTCTTAAAAATTCACAATAAACTTTAACATTTTAAAATTTTCAATTTGTAATGCTGATTTGTTAACCTAATAAAAACTATTATAAAAAAGGTTTCCGAATTCAAATATGAGTTATGATTGATTTTCGTGATACAAAATCCAACTGTAAAGGTAGCTTCCTTTCTTGTTTGAATTGATTTGTAAAAGATATCATACAATAAAATATCAATAAGTACTTGTTAATAAATATCGATTAATTTTCATTTTTAAGGTTATCCGTTGTGGCATAATTTGACTATAATAAGTTAATTATAGTCAAAAGTCATATTTCGGTTCAGCATTAAATCTTAATCTTTTAATAGGAAAAATAATGTAAAAAAGTGAATATAAAATGTGTTCTGAATTTTGTAATATTTTATGAGAGAATATAAAAATTAAGTATTTGAAAATTCGAAAAATTGCCAATTTTTTTAATTTATAAACTGAAAATGCAGATTTATTAACAAAAAAAACCTAATAAGTCAACACATTTTAAATTGATTTAACGGTTTTTGTAGCTTGATTTTTCTAAATTTTAATTTCAACATCAAAATGTTATCAATAAGTAAAGAATCAAGTAAATATGCTAAAACTACTACTTATATTATTTAATTACCAAAAAGGTAATGTTAGCTTAAAGTCATATATGTTATCAAATTTGATTATAAAAATCTATAAACATTGGTTTTTTTTAATATTGAAAAAAAAAAACATTAGAATCTATTAAAAATTATATTGCAACTAGAGCTGGCAAAAAATAAATATTAATGGATTCAAAATCGATATTTGCTATCAAAACATTGAAATTATAATTGTTTTAACCAGCTTTGCTGCAGATGTTCCTTGTACAGTTTGGACTTTCATTTCTCTTAAGAAATGTGATAAGTTAAGTTAACTGAAGAAAACCCGTTAATTAAAGAAAATTTTAAAAGAAATAATAGTGTTCAAAGTCATCTGCTTCATTGCAAGCTGTACCCTTGATTTAATTATTATTTTAAGTAACTTCTTGCTAAACTAATAGCCGAGCTTGGCTTATCGCTGGAACGGAAGTCGACTTTTTGTGTTTGAGTGATTAGGCGAGGGATATCCTGGAAGTCCTTTCAGTTCGTTGCCATGACAAATGATGCAAATTTAATTGGGCAAAAGCATCAGTTTGCAAAAAAAAGAAAAAAAAAAAGAAAAGGAAGAAATTGTAAGCGAAATTGAGAGCTGAGGCCCGGCGAGTGTCCTTTGATATTTAATATGTTTAAATATGCGAAGCCTTTTCGAGCGTGTCAGCAGAAAAAAGGACCTTCTGCTGGACGCACACATATGTATAAAGCATATACATATATATACAACATAATGTCCTCGATATAGTTGGAGACATCAGCAAAAGGCGAAATTCATTCAAACGAAACGAAATGAAACGAATTCAATTGACGACGACGACCAGGACGAGGACGAAGCTGGAATAATGCCAATGAAGAGTAAAGTAGATCGATAGATAGTCCCACACACACACCACACACACACTACACACACACACACACACACAGCATGTGTGTGTGCGGGGGTGGACTGGACTAGAGATCGTAATGCAAACTGTCAGAATGCGTAACTCAATTTACAATTTTCCCTTTTTCTCTTTTTTTCTTTTTTTTTTTTTTTGCCTCGCAACAAAAGAAAAGCCTA
>VNJS01005409.1:17058-155293 GCA_008042575.1 Drosophila watanabei
GGGGGGGGGGGAGGCAGAAGGGTGCGGGGGTGGTCAGCGTTCTCCAGGCTTTTTGTTTCGCACGAATCCTTTCGCCAGCAAAAAAAAAATACAACAAAAAACACACACACACACACACACACAACGAAAGTGAAAGTGAACAAAAATGTAACGAAATATGTGGGTGTGAGTGAGCAGGCCAGGGAAGGGGGTGATACGGGGGAAGGGGGGTTGGGGAAGGGGGTCAAGAGCGGGGGGGAAGCTGTGCAAAAAATTGAAAGTACTATACATACAAGGCATACAGGAAAGATTCGATATAATCATATTTTAATATTAACTAAATTAGTTAAAAATAATTGTTGACTTTTTTTAATTGTTACATTATAAATATTTTTTTTTAATTAAAAAAATATGTATTCATTATTGAAATTTATAATTGTATATACTAGTTTTTTTTTACTTAACAAAAAACCAAAACAAAAATGCTTTCGAATTGAAATTTATTATTATTTATTGAAATAAGAAAAAGCAAGAAAGGATACTGACTTTGGGAAGCCGATGTTTATATATCCTTTAAGTTTGATATATAGATCATGAAAATTGATCATAACTCAGCCAAAAATAATTTCAACTTGAAAAGCCTTTATGTGCTAGTTATTATTAGGTTAACAAATTACTTATAAAATTATTATAAATTACTATTATAAATTAACCATTAAAAATTTGAATTTTTAAAAATTAAAATATTTTGTGATTTTTTTAACATTTTTATGATGTACCCCTTATAAAATTTTGAAAAAATTTAGTAAAAATGTTTTTTTCTCTAAACATGAGTAGATCGACTCGGTTGTTAATGCTGATCAAGAATATATATGGTTCCTACTGACTAAAATTTTAATTCCATGCTAGGATATAAAAACATGATCAACCATGACAACCAACAAAAATACGCCTTAATAATTCCCAAGTCAAAATTCTGCAACAAGCTAAATCCACTTAAAAAGCGCTAAATTTTATTTATTAAATTTTATTAATTAATTTTATTTTCTTTAACTGAAGTTTAAAATAGAATTAAAACAAAAACCAAACGATTTAAATAAAAATGTATTAAACTTTAAAATTGTGTACAAAAAAATTCCCCGATTCGTTATGTATGACACTCACTGTACCTACGCACATCGCCAGAAACTTTGCTTGGACAATTGGCTAAGGCCAACATATAACCCCTTGCCACCCACCCAGCACCCCTCCTCCTCCTCCTCCTTCTCCTCCTCCTGCTGGCCAACCTGACAACGCAACACAACAGGATAAAAAAAAGAAACCCTTGCCGCCACCCTTCTCCTGGTCCTCCGGCCCAAGCCACCCCCTTTGCTGTCTCCTTTTTTTTTATATTTGGCGATGTTTGCCAAGCGTGCAGAAAAGCTGACCAGCACAAAAAAGGCGAGAGGGGAAGGACAGCCAGGAGGAAAGGAGGAAAGGAGCCAGGACCAAGGCGAGCAAACGCACCAAATTATATAGAAAATATACACAAACAACAAGCAACGAACGCACACATAAAAAAACGAACCAAAATCTCAAAAAAAAAGAAACAGAAACAGAGAAACGGAAGAAGCGGCTGAAGAAAAGGGGTGGGTGGGTGGAAAGTGCCCGAAAAAAGGGTTACCCGAAATTGCGTTGGCAAAAAAAAAAAAAGTAAAAAAGAAAAACACAAAAAAGCAACGAGAAAAATGCGGCAAAGAAATGTAAAGAAAATTACGAAATCACCCCCTTTGGCCAGGCTTACATGCTTACAGTTATTACCATGATAAGGTGGACAGATTGTCCAAGTGTCCGGGTGGGTTTCCTCCACAGCCGCCCCTCCCCCCCTTGCTTTTCTTTGGTTTTTTCGCGGACCCAAGGACCCCCGAGAAGGAGCTTATCTCCCTTAGTCCCGGAAATGAGTTGTGCAAGCTGCAAGTTTATGACTTCCAGGAGCAGGAGCTTGAAAACCTCTCGCGAAATGTTAAATAAATATTTTCTAAGCTAAATATTTTTAGAGCTAAAATAATCTCAAATACTAGCAAAACTTTAAAGAAAAATCCAATTCAAAGCTGAGGTTTATGATTTGCCATTTAAAATAATTAAATATATTCCTTATGTACAACACAGTCTTTCATGTATAAAGGATATTTTTGAGCCTTGCCAAAAAAATTATTAATAGATCAAATCTATTATCTATAATTTAAATATAAACTATAATATCTTTAAGATATTATCCAGATGTTCATGAAAATAAAAGAACTGCTTTCATAATCTTTTTTTTTTTAATACTTTAAAGCTATGGTTTCAATTTCTTACTAAACTAGGAATTTAGAAATGATGCATCTTAAGTATTTACTAACTTTTCAAATTATGTATCTTAAATATTTATTATCTTTTGCATTTTTCAACACAAAAAAATTTAAATTAGTACAAAAATCAGTTTTTATTTAATTTTAAAATTTGTAAAACAACGCAAAACAATTAAATTAAAATGGTACATGGAATAACTTACATTTAATTTATAATTTTTAATAAGCATAAGAAGAGAGATTTTTCAAGCTCGACAATCAACTTAAAAAACTAACAAAAAAATGTGAAATCTGAAGGATAATGCTTTCCAAGAAGCAAAAGCATAATCATAAGCATAAGAAGAAGCAAAAGCAGACATGTTAACACACACTCACTGAGTAGAGCAAAAGTACATTAATATGACCAAACACACAACACTCACACTCGGAGGAGCTGCTCCTCGGCCCGGTTCCTGTTCCTGCTCATGCATATGCATATATCATCGGAAACAGGACTCAGACACAGGGTTTCGCCTCATCCTACCGCTCCATGCTGTCATATATCATAGATACACAGAAGGAAATATTTAGATTGTATTTCAAATATTTAATATTAACAAGAAAATATAAATAAATTAAGCTATAATTTTAAGACTTATTAGGAGAAAAAAATATTGTCATAAAAAGGTGTTCATATTGATACATTTTTGTATATTATTTAATAAAAATATACATCAAATTATACAACATTTAAGACACTTTTGTTACAGTATTAAATTAGGATTGTACTGTAAATCAACATCAATAGTCTAATTATTGTGTTGCGACAAAATTATCGCACTTGATATCGAAACATTTTATTATCGCAATTTCAAATATCGAAATATTTACCGCATTTTGTATAACAATATCTTTTTCAAATATAAATCAAACAGAACATCGATTATTACCCAACTGGATGTCGCATCCTTTGAATATTAATTTATATATCATCTTTTGCATCTAATATCGATACATTAGTGATATTTTCGATATTTTCTGCCATTTCTAGTTCGATTGAAATCTATATAGCTGTAGCTTCCTTAATTACTTATCAATTCAACTTTTAAAAGCTCTTGGAATTAAAGACAAAGAATATACTTTTAAGTAGGAATAATAATAATTAATATATAAAGAATATATATAAAAATTAATATTTTCTCCCTGTGCGTTGTGCGTTGTCCAAACAACACAAATACAGCAAATCACAAGCAGGACTCGAAAGTGTGCTATGCAAAATAAGGCTTGGAAAGGACTTTGGTCAGTCAGCGTCAACGGCGACGCCAGCGTCGACTGCGACGTCGACGTCGAAGCGCTCAGTAGCAAAATGAAAAATTACATAAAAAGCAAATTTATACATACACATGCGTGTGCTGGCTGCTGTGTGTGTGTGTGTGTCTGTGTATCTGTGCATGTCGAACCAAAAAAATAAAATAAAATAAAATAAAATAAACGGGACAAAACGCAGGGAAAGTGTAGAAGGAAATCTTCCCTTAACTTTTCATTCCCGATGTTATGTAGTTGACAGACCAGACGCCGCCCCCCTTTCGATTTCCGTTTCTTCCTACTCTTTTTATTTTATTTTTTGTTAGTTGTTTTCCCTGCCAAGGAGAGGGTATTAGAATTTGAATCAGCAGTCAGGCGTTGCCAGGCGCATCGATCTAGACAGATTTTGGGGGTTTTCAGTTTGAAGCTGGAAACTTGTATGGAAATTATTGTATTGTTTTTGGAAACTATTCTGTAAGTTAGTAAAGTCATAAAAAAAGTGTATATTTTTTAGTTGTTATTGAAATATTTGTCGATAACATATCAAAAAGAAGTAAGGTTTGACATATTGAAATTTGATATATTGTATTTAATGGCAAAATATCGATATTATAAAAAATAAAAGTATTTTGAAAATATCGTACATTTTAAAAAAGATAACATATTTTCATAAAGATAATATATTTTAATAAATCGGATATTTAATATATATATAATAAATAAAGATTTGTAGGCATTTCAAGTCTCTATATCAAATATCGAACATTTCTGCCATATTATGATATAATAATATATATAGTCCCAACACCCAATATAATAAACCTATATAGAAATCCTACATTTTCTTGTTTTTTGAAGGACAATTGTATCTATATAGGTTCTCCTGCAGCATTGTAATTTCAGTCAGGAACTTAGAATGCTGAGAAGGATTCGTTTCCGACCCTTTAAATCATATTCTTAATCAACATTAACAACCGAATCAATCTAGCCATGTTTGAACGAAAAGAAATGTACTAAATATTGTAAAAATTATTTAAGGGTTTAAAATGTCAAAATTTTCGAAAATTGCTAAAAAAAAAACTTTAAATTCCTTAAATTTTAAATTTGTGATGCTGATTTATTAACCTAACAAAAACTAGCACAGATAGTAAATTAATAAATTTTTGGCTGAGTTATGATCAATTTTCATGATCAAACTTTAAGGGTATACAAACTTCGACTACCCAAAGTTGGCTTTCTTTCTTGTTCTTTCTGTTTTGTGTTTTCTATGCTGTTTTTTTTTTTAAGTAGGAAATTGTGTCCGAGCTGTCCTTGCTATCCTGGCACTCTTTCTCTCTCTCGCTTTCTCTCTCTCTCTAGCTGCGGCGCTTATCAAATGATTTTCTTTTGTAAACTTTCGCTGGCCGTCAAAGGCGGACAAGGACAAGACAACCCTTTTAGGCCTTCGCTTTTTTCTTGTTTTTTTTTTTCCGATGAGAATGGGGATGCTGGAAGCTGGACCAATGCTAATGTCGAGGAATACAAAATAAATAAATAAGAAAGTAAGAAACAAGAATTTCGCCGTGATTTTGCATTTGCAAACTTTAACCCAAATATCCCCAAAGCGACTCCTTGCTACTGCGTGTGTGTGTGTGTGTGTGTGGGAACTAAGTCACTGGGTCCTGCCGGGCTTAAAATAGCTGGAAAATGGATGGACTGGGGAAATGGGGAGGGAGGAAAACTACACACTCGGTCATAAATTAAGCATGCAGCCCGCAAAAGTATGCTATGGCTTCGGAATCACAGGACTCGCAGGACTCGCCGTCGAATGCGAATGCGCTGAGGCGTGCAAATGCCAAAGTTACCAGAAATCCGGAATGGAGAAAAAATAGAAATCTAACCAAAAATAATGCCAGGCAAAAACTTTCCCCTTCGCCAAGCTCTGCTCTTCCCCCTTCTGTCCTTCTGTGGTCGCAGAACTTGGAAACTACTTTGCATAAGACAAAATGCCCCAAAAAACACACACACGCATGACCAAAAGTTAGCCCAACTTGTACATATACATATATATATAGATATATATCCAACTATAGCCTCCGCCGCCACCCGTTGCGGGCAAACAAGAACTCGCCTTGATTATAAATTTCAACTTAATTACAAAAACAGAATTTAATCCTTTCAAACTGTGTCGCTGACTTGCCTATTATGTACAAACATGGACCACGGACGGTGTGTGTGTGGGTGTGTGTGTGTGGGGGGGGGGGATGGGTGTGTGTGTGTGGGGGCGGGGTGTGTGTGTGCGGTTGCCAACTACAAAGGACGCTTACTAATTTATGGCCAGCAAAACTATCCGCTCCACTATCAAGCGCACAGCAATCGCCCGAGGCGATTACAGCCTCACACGGCACAGTGGGGCAAAATGGGGGAAATGGTAACTAAAATTAGTTACGTTTTTATTTAATTCGATTTCTTAGAAAATTACTTTAAAAATTTATTCCTGTTGGAAGTTGGAAGTGAAAATATTAATTATCAATTAAGTATTATAAACATTGTTTAAAAACAAAAAAACTAGACTTTGGTATTTGTTTTATGCAGGAACTAGTTGAGAATTCTAGCGCCATTTTGGTGTTTGCCTTAAATAAGCCTAAAAAAATCATGGCTAAAATTTTTAGAAAATAAACAAAGACGAGATACCAATCTCATAACTTCCACACGAATAAAATGGAGAAATGTTGCTTTAAAACAATTGATTCAATTAAATTGCTTTAAATAGAGAGAAAGAAGGATAGAAGGAGAGAGGGGGAGAGAGAGCATTTTTTTCTTATATCTTAAACACAAATATATCAGCAGAGAAAAGCATAGATTATAGCATAACCTAAGCTTGAGGCGTTTATTAATTATTGGAGCAGGACAAAGAGCCTCTAGTATTTCTTTTTTTTTTTGTGGCTACAACTAATTGGGAATTCTAGTGCTATTTTTAGTTTTATTTTACAAGGCTTACCCAAGCATCAAACATAATTATATATTTAGATAAACGGAGTCTTAAGACCTAATAAAACACTTATTTTAAAAGTAAGACTCCGATCCTAGACTCAAAAAAAATTATTATTATGGCTGAAACTAATTGGGAATTCTAGTTTCAAAGGAAACTTGGCTTTATTTATATTTACTGTAATAATTAAGAGAAAATATAAAGATTTTAGAAAATATATAGCATTTATATAACATATCCTACTCTTTTTCTATTTTTTTTCTCAATATTTTTACTCAAAAATTAACTAGATTTCGAGCAAGGATATTTGCAAGAAGAACTTCCTTTCAACCACTGTGCTGGTTATATTAACTGAATAACATGGTCCTGGTAACTGGCGCCCGAGTTTGCTTACCTAAACACACACACATACACACACATATCCGAAAGGACGAATATGCATACGAGTAAGTATGTGTGTGTGTGTGTGTGTGTGCATAGTTTACAATTGAGAATCTCAAGTCGAGTGTGTCGGCATACAATCAGGCTTCCCTAGCTCTGGCTCTGGATATACTTTTGCTGTGTTTATGTAATCCAGGGAGGGGGAGGGGGCTGGGAAATTGGCCACCCACCCACCTGCCGTCATTCATATATACATATATATATATATATATATGTATGCACACACACACACACAGGGCACATGGCTAAACCAATTTCCAGAGAACATTTTAAATTTCCGAAGAATTGCGAATGCCAAAACCATCCCCGCGCACACACACATGGCCAGCAACTTAACTTACAATAAAAGCCATTGCCCAGGACCCACTCCCAGGACCAAGACCCACTCGCACTCCCCATCCTTATCCTTATCCCCGCGCTGTATGTAAAGTGCGCAAGTTGTGTCCTTAGTCCAGGTTGTCCTGCGGGTTGGGGGTTACTTTTGCACTATTTTACATACGTAATGCGGACTCCATGGGTCCAGAGCTCATAAGCGCCGTCGGCCGAGGCTTTGGAAATTAGCGTGGCCTCCAGAGCCAGGAGCCAGGAGCTGGGAGCTGCGAGTCCAGGAAGCTGGCTTAAGGAGGCAGCCAGCCGAATTCCGGGGGATGCATGTCTCTATGTGTGCTGTGTGTGTGTGTGTGTGTGTGTGTTTTAAGCCTGAGGCCTTGGCATAGCAATCAACTGGGAATTGCCCAGTGCGGGTTCTCTCGCAGGACATGATATGATTTTAAAGGCCACATGTATGTATGACCAGAAAGTAGTCAGAGCTTGAAAATATAAATCTATACAGAGAGGATATGGTAAAATGTAGATTTTGTATGCTTAATTCTCTTTTCTTACATTTAAAATACAAATTGAAATTGTTTTGCTGTAATAAACTCTTCTGTCTTAGTTTGAGTACAAAAAACTATCAAAAAGCTGGCCAAAAAATTACAAAAAATAATTGGAAATATTTTTACCAGAATTTCCGGCTTAACCTAATTTAAAAATATTTTTATATATATTATATATCGACATATATCGAATATATTTATATATAAGTTCTTCGAATAATAATTTAAAATATATAAATATATATATAAACATAAGTATTTATTTTCCTCAAAACTTAAATGCACTTCTGCTCATTTTATTTAATTTTCAAACATGGTCACTCTTTTTTATATTCCCCGTTGCTGATCTATGACCTAAGTGTGTATGTTACAAGACACGACATAAAATGACATGATTGTTTTTAGCACATGGTCACACTTTTAATCAGTTTCTTCTTTGATTAACCTTCGTGTGCTGGACAAAAAGTTTAATTTTCTTGAACAATATATTTATGCTAAAAAGTTATCTTTAAATATATATTCTTAAATATTTTCAGATGTAGTTTTCAACCTATTTCCTTATAAATAGTTTTAAAACTAATTTTTAAAGGCAATATTTTCTCATTTCCTATATAAATTCTTTTAAAATATCAAAGAAAAAATTTGTAAGCTTGATTTCTATAAAAATAAGAATAAGATAAGATAGGAATAATAAGAAAAACTCTGTTAAACATAAACTTGACAATATACCTAAAATATATTAATATTATTATAATTAGTAAGAATGTATTTTAAAAATTTCTAGCTAGAGTTCTCTAACATTTCATTCATTTATTTACCTAAAAAAATTCATTTGAAGGAGTTCCCTCACTTGGCTAATTTTCTTAAAACATCAAATGCACTTGAAGGCTAAATAGTTTTAATCCTTGATTGACACGGAAAGAAGGACACTTAAGGAAAAATATATACAAAAATATATATATATTCCCGAAGGAGCACTTTTTGTCAGCCAAGAGAGACTGCTTTTTGAAGTCCGATCAAAAAATCGCTCGCACTGAAAAAAGGCGGCCGAAAACGGGGCATCCGCAAAATGTTTTTCAATTTCCCAAATGTATTCCAAACTCTACGCCCCCCTGCCCCCTTCCCCTGCTCACTCGATGGCCAGAACTTTGATCTCTGTATTATTCAATATATTGAAATTTGAAGCGTTGATGTCTGGCGTGTATTGGCCGGGAATTGCCAGCAGCTGCCGGCGAAGGCGAAGGCGATGGCGAAGGACATTCAATGACTTGTGACTGACGTGTGGAGGGGGTCCTTGATTGCGACCGAGTGTGAGTTCGACCGTGCCACGCACACACACCGACACACATGAATTTTTTACAGAGCCAGAGTCCTGGCAGCTTTCTCGTTTCCTGTTTTCGCATTTCGCTTTTCTTCTTTTTTTTTTGCATTTTTTACTGGACGTCAGGACTTACGTGCGATTACGTTCTTTAGCTTTTGCCACATGTGTGGCACGCGTCTCTCTGCGTGTGTGTGTGTGTAAGAGTGTGAGTGTGTGTAGGTTGCTACCCCCATTTGACTTTCACTTTCGTCTGGACTCGCTTTTGCCCCTTTACTCTGCCTGCCTTCCCCCCGCTAGCTTTCCACTTTCACCGACGTTGCCCGCTGGCCAAAATACAAAATATAAAAAAAGCAATGATAAAATATGGTTTCGACCATGAAATACCTGGTGTTTTTTAGGATTTTCTATAAATTATGCTGAGGAGGTAAGATATGAACAAAAAATTTAAACAGCATTCGCTATTTTCAGGTAAAGATAGTTACCAATGAGTAGACTTGCTTTTAGGCTTAAAAAATATATACACATATCTTTATTATCTTCCTCAAATTACAGTAAACAAATTATAATATACCATAGGTTAAACCATTAAAATTTATAAAGTGCTAACTTTAAATTTAAACAAGTTAACATTATTTTCGTGGCACATAATGTACCTGTGACAGTTGTAATTTTGAAAAAGACATTACCTTTTCTTTAATGATTTATATAAACTTGCTGTTATTGTTTCACAATTTAAAATTCATAAATGTAGAAAATCTTTAGATCTACAAAAATGATACATATTTTATTTTGGACTTTTAAAACAATTCTGCCAAGTATTCCCATTTTCTTGGGTAATTAAATGTTAGTAAAAATGTACAAATAAATATTAAATAAACAAAATAATAGAATATTATAGTTGTAAAGATAGT
Organism: Drosophila watanabei; assembly: GCA_008042575.1. Taxonomy (NCBI): domain Eukaryota; kingdom Metazoa; phylum Arthropoda; class Insecta; order Diptera; family Drosophilidae; genus Drosophila; species Drosophila watanabei. Next base: position 27,171 of record VNJS01005409.1, read on the forward strand.
AATTAAGTTTAAACTCTAAGAAAACAAAATTGGAAAATAATTGTGGAAACTAAAGCAAAATTATTAAATTGAATTCAAACAATTCTAGTAGGAAATTTTCTTCTTATGTTTGGTATATGGGAAATCTTCCTAAAAATATATTTTTCTTTATATTTTCAACATGGAATTCTTGTTTTTAATTCATAGTTTATACCATTTATCATTATATATTAGTCATTGATTTACAAAAATAAATGTAAGTTAATTTGTATTAAATATTAAAAAAAAATAATGGAATCTTGTTTGTTTCGTGGAGTTGTGTTCTCTTCCTTAAATACGTTGTTCTCTAAAATATTTCATTTTAGGAACTCTTCTATAATTATTGATCTTTTAAAAAAAATGCATATTGTTGTTAAAAATTCAAAGAATAACAAGAAAACATTCTTCTTTTAGAATATCCTTTCCTCCTTTAAAAAAAAACTGTAGTTCTTTCGTGCAAATTCTCAAGGAGTTCCTCTAGAGTATATCCTCTTGGAATTCAAAATAAATCCTGGGTATAAAAAGCAAATGCGAAACGTTTGTCTGTCTCTCTATTTTGTTTATTTGACAACATTTTGTGCGTGTAGGTGTGTGTGTGTGTGTGTAAGTGTGTGTTATTTATGCGGACATGTGTGCCTGTGTGTTGTCCTTTAAATTTTTCATTCACTTTTCCGCCCACTCTCACTCTCACTCTCACTTCCTTTCCATTTTTTTATTTTTTTTTGCAAGTTCAATCGAAGACACTTTCCCGGAATTCAATGTCAGGCTGCAGCTTTGGCTTCCTGGGCTAATTAAGAAGAGAGGAGGCCAAGGGTAACCCCTTCTTCTTTTCTTCTTCTCTTAAAAGAGAGACTAAAGGACCCTTTGCGATCAACTGTACTTTTGCGTACTTTGCCTTGGACTTTTCTCGCGTTGCGCATTAGCCGAAAATGACATTGAAATATTACGAAATTTAAAAACCATTAGAAGCAGACCCTTCCCCGCCCACCGTCCACCTCTTACCTCCCCCTGCCAATCACTCTGTCTCTCTTATGTACATGCTCTCTTCCTTTACATATTTATCCTTTTTCCAAAGAAGAGCCTCAGAGTCTCGGAGCACCAAAAATTGCGCGCGAATCAAATAATTCGGGGGGGCAAAAAAACCAAAAATAAAAAAAAGAAATCTAGAAAAAAAAACGAATAAATAAATAAAGAAAAATCAACCACTTTTCCACTTTTTGTTTTGTCCTGGTTGGTTGGTCCTTGGTCCCTGGTAATGCTCCAAAAACTGGACCTGAACCAGGACGTGGGCTTGGGGGGCCGTACTACCAATTTGCTAGTGACCATAATCAACCCCTTTTTATTTTATTTTTTTCGTACTATATTTGGCCAGTGTTTTTCTCAACTCAAAAAACAAAAAAAAACATCAACAACAACAAAAAGTGCGTAAGAAAAGAAGGATGCGTAAGGAGAAAGAATGGGAGCCACAGGAGCGTCCTTTACGAAGGGGGAAATTAAGTAAATTAACCCAATAATATTGCATCCACAAGAGCTGTCTAGATATAATCCATAATATAAAAAAATTTATATATATAAAATATATTCAATAAAAAGGTTTTCAAATTATTTATAAATGAAACATATTACAGGTAAAAATTTTGTAAACCAAAATATTTTGATATATGCATCGGTACTTTATTTTTGCAAAATATATTTTCAATTTCCGTCTCTAAAAATGTCACAGAAATTTAGTTTAAAACTTTTTTTTATTAAACATTAGAAACGATAAATAAATTATGTAAATCAATTTTTACACATATTTGATCGGTTATATTAATACTCATATTGCTTGATATTTTAATGTTTAATGCAATAAGGTATTTTTGTTAGTTAAACCTTAAATGCAATGAGATTGATATTTTTATATAAAAAGGAGGTAATATTGATATTTTAACATTAAATGCGATATTTTTGTATACATCACAGCTTACGATATTTTCGATATGTTATTAAGCGCTGTGTTTTTGTTAATATAAAAACATTCATATTATATATTTATATTTACCATACATATTAGCAATATTTTCAAGTTAAATGTGCTATTTTTCAATGAATAAAACATCCATATTTCAAAATTTAGAATTTTTTCGATAAGATCTTATCGATATATTCTATCAAACTCTATCTTTCGATATAAATCCTTAGACTCTATAAAGTCAAGATCCTTGATTATAAAAAATAATCACAGTTGGTTTGCCTGATCACACTCGTTATCCTTCTCCCCCCTGAGAACGCTGCGTACAGCCCCTGTCCGCCTGCGCACGTGGCATCCATCAAAGGACTGCCCTGCGTCCTACGTCCTGCGTGCTTCCTCCTGCGTGCTTCCTCCCATTAGAGTCCTCTGCCTCCGTCCTCGCCCTGCACTCTCATGCATATTCAAATGATGCCCGGCAAGGCAAGGAATCACAGCAACGAAAATCAAGCCGACGCACTTAAGGGCAGCGCCACACCTCCCCTTTCCACTCCCCCCACTGCGTCCCCCTTCAAATTCTTACAGGACATAAAGCGCGACAAAAAAAAACGAGAAAAAGTGGAGGGAAAGCGAGAAAAAGAGACGCGAAGAAAAATTAAAATACGCACAAAGTTTTGACAGCTGAATTGGCATAATGATGGGGTTAGTGACGCCCATGGGCGGGGGCAGGCTCAAAGGGAGCGGAGGGGTGTTATGGCTTCCTTCTTTTTTTCGGCCAAAGGCTCACCGCAGTGTCGCCATCTCGCTCTGACCACAGCAGGCCTTGAACCCCCCACTCCTTCAGCGCTTTTCTCCATTTTCGCCGCTTTTCCGTTTTCCGTTTTTCGGTTCTTGGGCATCGCGCCATCATCGTTAATTTTATCTACGCAAATGCAAAATAATTACTTTACTTTTTCTTTGGTTTCTCCGGGCCCCGGTTTTCCCACCCCCCCGTTTACCCCTTTTACCCCTTTTGGGACAACGGCTGTCGAAATTTATGTACTTTGCTTTCAAAAATTTTTTTTCTACGCTTTTGGGTTCGTTTTGCTTTTTTTCTGTGTTTTCTTCTCTTTTTTTTTTTTGTATTGAAAAGCATTTTAAATTCAGCGCCAGCTGTCCTGTCCTAGTACACGGAGGGAAAATAATGGGTTCTACTGGTTGAAGATCTCATTAAAAAATGTACATAAATACTTTGTTTCTACATCAGGGTGATAATAATGATCTTTAGTTGATTTTAATTTAATTTTTATCTCAAAAAGTAGGTCTTTCGCCTCATTTCAATTTTAAATTCATTAAAATTCTTAAGCAGTTCTAGCTCATTATACTTTTTATACAAAAATTTATCATTTAAAGTGAAAATATAAATGATTTTATTTGTTTTACATTAAATATTGTCTTACAACATTTTCGGTTCATTTAACATCATTTTACATATTTCTTTGTGCCTTGAATCCCCTAAAATCCCCAAATAGTTTAAGCGCCAGGAGCAAGCAGGAAGATTAATATTAACTTTATTATTAACAATTTTAAATATTGATATATAGCTTTATTTTTGTATAAATGTATTTATGACTTCCTTTATTTTGGTCCCCTTTCCTTTAATGTTTTTTTATTCGGCTCAAAAATCCATTAAAATTTTAACTTATTCCCAGCGAGCAGAAGTATTATAATTAATAGTTTAATATATTAAATAATGATACAGAGAGATGTATTTAAAGGTCTACTAGTTGATGCTTATTATGTTTCGGACAACATGTAGCCCTTTCCTTAATCATCTTCTCAAGTGCATCTCATTTTGTTCGAATTTGCTAGAATTCCCAACTAGTTCAAAAGCCACAAGTTAGCAAAACTTTTATCATAAATATTAGTCAAATAAAATATAGTTTTAATAACAAAAATTAAGGATTCTAAATTAAAATTGTCGAATTCCTTAACCTTTATATTCTGTCTTTTAGGCATGTTCTTGGACTTCTCTAATATTTCAAAGCTCCAGCCAAACAAAATGTCTTTGAATAGTTTGAAATATTAAATAATGTTATAAAAATAACTTTTTTTAATTTCCCATTTAAAATTTAATACATTTTCTATTTTGTAGTATTATTTTAAATATTTTTTCTCCCGTTAAAGTTTCCTATAAATTTAAACCAGTTCAAGCGCAAGCTAAACCATTATTTTGAATAGTTAGCCACATAAAATAATGTCCCAAAAGAATGTTATTTAACAGATATACATTTAAAACTACAATTATTATTCTATAGTGTAGCCCCTTGCCTTTATCATCTTTCTTTGTCCGCCGTCTTCTTTTTCTTTTCTTCTCTTGCAGGTTTTCCTCCTCGTCCCGCCTCGGATTTTTTCCGTTCGTTTTCTGTGTTTTTTAATTAAACAAAAGGGTTAAAAAGTTTCGCCAGCGGACGACGACGCCGACGACAACGAGAGAAATCTATGCGGACAGAGGCCAAAAAACGCGCAGCTAAAGGGTTGTGGAAAGGGGCATAGGAAAGGAAAAAAAAAAAGAGTGAAAAAGCGAAAGGAGTGAAATGGGGGTAAAATCAAATTTTTGCCCTCAACCAGTACCGCCTGCCCGCCTGCCCTCGCCCGGCCTTTCCGCCTCTCAGTTTCTATTTAGTTTTCATTTATTTTTAAAAGGAAAATTTTAATAACCAAGGGTTGGCCCAGGCCTCGGGGGTTGGGGGTTGATCTAGCTCACAAAGAAATTACATTAATGTAATTTTTTTCCTCTCTTTAGGTATATATATATCTGAGATATATATTGTATATAAATATTTCTTTTGGAGCACTTTTTCTAGGGGGGGCAGGGGGTTGGAGTGACCTACCCCTTTTCTGGGTCCGTGTCCGGTCCATCCATGTGTTTATCTCTTGGATTTCCATTTCACTCGAATTGTTAAATGCAAAAAACGGTAAATGGTAAATGGCATACATTTTTCATTACATTAATTATGCTTTGATGTGAAAATAGTTAATATATAACGAGGGGAGAGTGGAGGAGCTTAAGGGTCATCTTGAATTGGAAACCCTTGACTTTTGGGGCTTAAGAAGTTGCTGCAAGTTTTTTAGTTTTTGCCTTGAAAAATAATCCATTGAAAACGAAGGATTTTTTTTAATTAAAAAGGGAATTGGGTGAGTTGGAATTATAAAAACCACAAAAGGAATTATCTAAACGTAGAAGAATATAATTTTATTTATTTATTGGTCACTTTATGTCGGTAGATTTTTTTATTTTTTAATGCATTTAAATATTTCTCATGTTTTCATAATTTGAATATATTTAAATTTAGTTTTTTAGTTGTGTAAAAGTCACTAGAAATTACTGAAAGTGTTATGTTATTTTTGTGAAACGCATTTACATTACATATTTTTCATTTCCACATTTTCCCTAAAGTCAGGGTAAGGTTTTTAATGCATTTAAATATTTCTCATTTTACCTTTATTTAAATATATTTAAATTAATTTTTTTCACCTCCAAGAAACATTAAAAACCACAGGAAATGTTGTTATTTTTTCTAGAATATATTTACCTTGAAACATAACCCTTTTTTTGTGTGAAAATTCGATTTCAACCCCCTTTCCTGCTAGCAATTATAATATTTATGATTCAAGCAAATTTCTCAACGATTTTTACTCTCTAAAAATACTCTTTTTTAGTTACAAAATCCTCTAAAAAATAACTTCTCATATCTTTAACCTTTCATTGTGTAATTTTTAACAAGTATAATTGCATTGCCAGCCATGGTTAGCGAATTTAATAGTCCAAAGGGGGCCTTAACTCACAGGAAGTAAGGGGAGGCCCCCAGGCCCAGGACCTTGGGTCCCCAGACAGATCCCTGGGCTCGTTAGAGGCAGTAGCAACAAGTTTCACCCTTGGCCGGACTTTCAACTCACATGAAGTCGCATTTATTTCTATTCAATTTGATAATAACCAGGATCTGGGATCTGGGATCTGCTGGCGGAGCAGCTGCTCCTGCTGGCCACAGTGGAGCGTTTAGAGTGGACCCAATGTATAAGCGGCTGCTCCAGGCTCCAGGCACTAAGCTCTGCCACACCCCAACCCCAAAGGAAAACTCATTTTCCCCCCCATCCGGGCATTTTCTTACACTTTTCTTCGTTTCTTTTTTTTTGCTCTTTCAGAGGCTAAGGCCAAGTGAAAGTGAAAAAGTGGTAAGGTCCTGGGGAGAGCGAATACCCCCTTGAGTTTATAACTTAAAAATTCAAAGCACGAACAAAGTTCTAATTTAAACACCCGAAAAAAGCCCAGGACCAAGGCAAAAAGAAAAAAAAAGAAGAGAAAACCAAGCGAGAAAAGCGAATACATGTCGAGTGAAAAAAAAGAAAAGAAAGAAAAACCCAAAGAACGGAGCACGAACTAGAAGGAAAAATTTCCGTCTTCGGACATAAAGTGCACGCTCCAAGGCGAGTAAATAAAAAGCGAAAGCGAAAACGAAAGCTCAGGAGGCAGGACTCGGGGTCCTTTCATTCCACTTTTTTTTTTCTTATATTTTCTTCGTTTTTTTGGCGAATGGACGCAAGTAAAGGGGTGGCACTAGTGGCGCACAAAAAAAAAAATATACCAGAGGTGGCGGTGAAAATTTTAAAATGAAAAAGTTGAGATACTCTTTTATAGGAAGTAAGAAACTATATGTACAAAAGTCAGGATATGCCTAAGATCATCAAGGAGAATATAGTTAAGTTTGGAGAAGAAATATTCACTATATTTACTCTATTCACCACATTGATTTAACCATATTCACCATACATTCACAGCCATATTTCCCATATTCTCGCCATATTTTTCACATAATGAACATTCTACATTTATAATTATAATTATCTAATTAAAGTAATTAACTTTCTCACATAATCGCCATTCACAGCATTCAGCTTATTGGCCATCATCCTAGTGTCTACTTTATTCACCATATTCACCATGATTAACATGAATGTTCTCCACATTTTCTATATTCTCCATAAACTATATTTGCCATATTGACAATAAATAATAATTTAAATAATAATTAAAATAATCCCCATGAAGAAGGTGAATATTCACCACAAATGTAGATATTTTCACTTTATTCACTCGACTCACTTTATTCATCATTTTAACTTTACCATATTTACAATATTTACATTCAGTTTAATCAACATAATACCTAGATTCCCTTTATAAAGCATGTTTAGCTTGATTAAGATGAATATTTATTCACCATATTAACCATGGTTAAGGTTAATATACACCTTACACCATATTCACCTTATTCACCATATTCACCATATTTATCCTATTCATCTTATTCACCTTATTCATCTTATTCATTTCCTTTTAAAAGAATCTGTATATTTCTATTTTCTTGAGATTTAAGCTTGAAACTTTACAAAAAATTACCCAATTCGTTTAATTAAAAACAGTTTAACTTAAAAATTAAAGTAAGAGTTTAAATTTAAAAGACATAAGATTTAATTCATTTAAAATAATTTATTTTGAATATAAAAATTAAATAAATATCTCAACAAATGCATAATAATTAAAAAAATCAAACCCAAAGTAACTGGACTTTCTCAGAAGAAAAGGGTAACTCAAAGAACTCCTTCTTCGGGTGAAAGTGAAAGTGAAAGTAAGCAAAAAAAAAAAAGTGTGCATAGGATGGGGAAAAACGAAACTGGGGCTGATTTTTGTGGTACGAGAACTTTGCAATACGGTCAAGAAAGCCTGAAACTGAAAAGCCCGTGGAAACTTCCCTCTCGAAGAAGAGATCTTGCGAGGTCTGTCTGGATCTTCTCGGCTTAGTGTCCTGGCGCCGCGTGCTCACGAAATTCCTTTCTATTAATGAGATTGATTATCTTAATGGCCTCTCAATCTCGCTTCATCCAGGACCGACATCCCCCCTGAATACACCCTTTTTTCCGTTTGCTTTTTTCCCAACTTTTTCGTTATTATTCTCTCTTTTTTTTTGTTGCGTCTCACTTTGCATTTTGAATTTATATAAATGCCAATTTTCATTTACCCAGTTTGCTGGCTGGACGAAGAGACCAACCCTTCATCTTCGCAGGACAAAGACGGGGCTTTCGGCCTTATGTACTGGACCCTCACTTTGGGGCCTTTTTTCCCCCTTTGTTCTCGTTCTTTTACAACCAACTTTCTTGGCCCCTTTGGAGGAGGAAGAGGAGGAGGAGGAGCAGGAGCAGGAGCAGTCGCGAGGCGAAGGTGGGCCCAGAGTGAGAGGTCGGCAATTATGTTTAATTGGACCTGGTGGGCCCTTCACTCTCAATATTTGGGCTCAAGTACTTAGCCCAGTTAGGGGATCCTCCAGATGGATGCGTATTTTGAAGTCAATAAGGGTCCCTGAACCCCTCTCCCTCTCTCATCTCTGTTAGTTGTAAACTCTTTTCAGAGGTCTTAGTTAGACATTTATTTCAATTGAATAAATTTCCTTTTAATATATAAAGTAAAAGGTTTTTAAATCTGGTTATCTAGTGGGGTATGAATTATATAGATTATAAAGGCAAAAGGTCTAGGATCTAGGCAGGATAGGTCTTATATTTTGGGTATATTTTGGTATTACTAAGTATTTGTAGAAAGAGTTCTTTATAAGACTTATTTTATGGAGGTTTTCTAGATAATAAGGGATATATTATTATGGAAGTATACAATGGTCTTATTCTATTTTAATATTATTTAAAAACCCTTGAACTTCATAAGACTTTAAAATAAAATATTTGCAGCATTATAGATGCAAAATTATCCTCTGAAACTATAGTAAAAGTTTGTTATATAAACACCTACAGTATTATTTCATAAAATGTAGATATATTCTTAAAGAATTATAGCATTTTAGAGTCTAATTCCATTAAAACTTGTATTTATAACCTCCCCGACTATCTTTAAACTTTAATTAAATGCCAAGCTCCCTTTATATATGAAATTATCTGCTAAACCTATAAAAGATTTTGAAATTATTATTTATTATTATTTTATAATAACATAGCTATGTTCTCATAGAAATATAGTATTTCAGAGATTAATTCCATTAAAATATTATTTATTAGCTCCCTAACTCTCTATAAACTTTAGAATTAATGTCTTAACTCCCTTTTTATACGAAATTATCTGCTGAAACTATAGAAAAAGTTGAAAATAAATACACCTAGAGTCATTTTATTATTATTATTTATTAGCATAGCTAAATTTTTATAGAAATATATTCTATTTTAGAGTCTAATTCCATTAAAATATTATATATAAATCCTCAAACTATCCATTAAAATTTTATTTATAAACTCTCCAACTATCTATAAACTTTTAAATTAATTGCTTCATTCCCTTTATATATAAAAAAATCAACTAAAACTATAGAACAAGTTTAAAATATTAACTTTAAGCGATTGCTGGGAACATGGGAATGTAATATGATGTAAAGTGATGTAATGAATGGCAAAGTTGAGCATTTTATTTTAACAGTTATGGCCGAACAACGAGCAATCAAGGCAGCAGGAGCAGGAGCAGGAGCAGGAGCAATTTCAGGACTAGAAACAGGAGCAGCAATGACAATCAAAGTGCGAACATTTTTTGGGGGGCAAAAAAGTTTGTGTGTTGCCTAATGCCTTCATCCTTTTGGCCTTTTCTGCCCCCAACGAAAAAGGGCCAGCAGCAATAAAGCTGGCAAATGCTACATTCACGTCACTTAAGCTGCCATTTAGTAGCAACTTTCTGCCAACTTCCCCTATCCCCTTACCTCTAACCACTCCCCCTTGCCTCCACACACACACGCAGGCACACATAAATTAAGTTATTTTGATAATCAAAACTGGAAAGCGAAATGTTTTGCTTAGACAAGAGTCGCTCCAAAATGCTAAAGGAGAGAGAGGGGGAGCGGGAGAGGTATTCTTTGGCAGGACGATTTTGTAGTTTTCCAGCTTCAGGGGGCAAGGGGGAACGAGGCGAGGTGTCGGTGTCGGATGCGAGTAGTTCTAAGGGTTGCTCCCTGCTGCTGCTGCCAGTGTCCATGTCCAAGTCCATGTTCCTCTGCTCGACCAAACACAAACCCTTCCCCGCCCCCTTTTGAAAACCTAACCCTTTCTTTGACATATCCCGCTCCCCCCCTACCCCTTCCCTGCCAGGACCCCTCCCCCGCAGTCTCTATAAATCAGGCAGGCAACATAGTTAGCACAATTGTGTTGCATACTTTGTTGGGCATGCGTCAGATGAACATGCGAATTTGCCTATGTTTGTATGTGCGGTGTGTGTGTGTGGGTGTGTGTTTGTGCTTGGCCAACAACTGCCCAAGATGTGCTTTACAGAACTCCCCCTTCCCCCATCCCCCATCCACCCATTACCACCCCCTCAAACACACAAACACTGAGACACACACGCATAAACTTACAGTTTTAAAGGCATTTTGTGGAGCTGCAGATGAAGAGCACTGAGAGAAATATTTGTCACATTAACTAATTGTATAAGAAACTGGGATTTAAATTAATTCTAGAATGTAGAAATAAAAACAATAATTAGGAATATTTTTGGTGTGATTAGAAAACAATTAGGAAACTGAATTACCATAAAATTAATGTTCCATCAAGAGTGTGTTTTTAAAACAGTTAAAAAGGACCTCATAAAGTTCTGATTTATTTAATATTTATTATGAAGAATATTCTTTATTTACTAAAACTATAATAATTCTAATAACATTTGAATTTTCAAACTCCAAAATATGGGTTGTTTTACGATTACCTAAGTCCTTTTTTATACCCTTCCAGGGTATTAAAAGTTTAGTCAGAAGCTTGAAACGCACTAAAAAAATCGTTTCCGACCATATAAATCATATATACCATATTATTGATTAGCATTAATAGCCGAGTCGATCCCAATACGATACTGAATTTTTCAAACATTTTTTACATCGTCAAAATTGTTTAAAATTCACCAAAAAATTTTAATTTTTTTGAAATTAAATTTGTAATGCTGATTTGTTAACCAAATAAAAACTAGCATTGGAAAACTGTCCGAATTAAAATGCATTTTTTGTTAAGTTATGATCGATTTTAATGCAAGGGTATTAAAACTTTGGCTTTCCGAAGTTAGCTTCCTTTCTTGTTTGGTATTTTTATTTTAATGTTCCATGTTAAGACATAAGGTATAGCTTAATTAAATTAAAATTAATTTGATAATAAATTATAAATCCCCTTGCATTTCTAACACAAGATACAACTCTGAGTCAAGATTTTTGTAGGCACAACGTCTAACGTACCTCTAAAAATGTTAAAAAATATAAATAGATCTTAAAAAATACCCAAATTATATTTTTTGTTCAGTTTTTTAAGTGCAAAAGGGAGCAGGAGTTCGGTCCGTTTTCGATAAGAACGCACACCACCTTCCCGTACACACACACACACACACATTCATAGAGCAACTAATTTACCTACGCCAGCAGTTTTTGGCACACACACACGCACAGCATGGACACAGGACGTAGGACGCAGGACACACACATATGCAAATTCGCGATGCTTTCTCGGGGGTTGGTCCACGTGTGTGCGTGTGGGGCGCCTTCGACAATGTCCTGCCTCCTGTCCCCCGCCCCCCTGCCCCCCTGCCAGCTTCCTTCACCACCTTCTACCTTACCCCCGGCAGCAATGTCGTTAGCCCGCCTTTGGGCCATTGTTGGACTTATGTTTCCCTTTCACTTTCGCATTCACTTTCACTTTCACTTGAAGCGACAGCAGCCACCTCCTCCTCCGGCTCCTGCTCCAAGCTGGCCATGTCCATTACCCGAAAAAGGGGGTAGAATATATATATAACTATATGTATATATATGTGTATGTGGATGGACATATATTTTAATCTTTAATTTATGGCTTATTCAAAACTAATGACACCGAAGGCAGCCAGCCAAAGGAGTTAAGTCCGCAGCAATGGAAGGAGGAAAGTTTCCTCTGTCTTTCTATCTCTTTCTCACTCTATTACTCTTTCTCTTTCTCTTTCTCTGACCATCATCCTTGATGAATGGCAGCTCTTTCAGACAGGTCAAGCCATTGGCCAACCCCATTCCTTGGCCTGAACTTTGGCCATTTGACACCTCAATCGGAATCGAAATCATATATCGGTTTGTTCAGTTTGCTGCAAATATTTTGTTGTATTTCTAGTCATTTCTGTCGTTTTAAATTAAATTTAAACTAATATTAAAATTAATTTATAAGTTCGAAATACATTTAAGAACTTTTCATATTTTTTATCTAGTTTCTAAGGGGAAACCTAGTTGACTGTTTATTATTTTAAGAATTTCGACACAAACTAGTAAAAAATTTGTTTAAATTAGTTTAATGTGTTTTTTGTCATTTCTTTAAGTAACTATATCATCTTTAGTTTAATATTGTTCTCTAAAAAATACACACCATGATTTACTATTTTCACTAATCCATATTTAAATAATTTTAAATAATAAGAGAAAAGGTAAGGTGGTCAAAGTTTTAAAAAGAAATCGATAACTAATAAATAAAGTATACAAATACAGTAGTTTAAGAAAATTTAACAATTAACCGATAAATTCATTGTAAAAGGAGTAAATTTGAAAAGCTTTTTAAATTTTTTACACTTAATCGATAGCTATAAATTAAATTTGGTGAAATTTATAAAAGTTTTTGATTGTTTGTTAAACGAAACATTGATATTTTCCAGCCAAAAGTTCAAAATTGATTATAAATACCACATAATATTATAAATTAGTATAAATAATGTAGTATTTATAATAAATTTTAAACTTTGAGCTGGAAAATTTCGTTGTTTACTTTAAATAAATTGGATAATTAGGCATGTTTAACTGACTAACTTTGGCTATAGAATCAAATTCTATTTAAGTGATTTAAATTTGAAATTTAAATAAAATTGTCTTGAGGACTTATCTTCAATAAACCTAGATAATTATCGAATTTGTTGAAAACTTTCAAAGAAAACTTTTAGAAACCTTTAAATTTTGAAATGCTTTTCTAAAAAATATAACAACTAGTATATAGAATCTAAATCCTGGCTTCTTTTGTTGGCCTAAAGTTCCCCCCCGTTCTGTCCAATTCGCATTTTCGATTTCGCAATTTTCCATTTGCTCGTTTGACCGCCTCACTCCGACCCGGACTCCCGGATTCCTGAATTCCCGGAGATGTTTGCAACACAACAGGCAACCCTTGTAGCCATGTGTGTGTGTGGGTGTGCGTAGGTGTGTGTGTGTGTAAGACTGAAATTGTTTGCCATTTGTAAGCGCTGTGTGTTCCTAGGCCTTGGCTGCTGTTGTTTTAAAATTAAAATGAATGCCCGCAAGCAATAACTACGACAAGACCAGCCACCCAACCACCGCCCACTCAACCCACTCGCACTCAACCCCTGGCTAAAAAGCCACCTCCCACCTCCCCAGCACCACCCACCGCCCACCCAGTGGGCGCCTGCTGCTGTCCAAGACAAGCCAACATCATTATGCGTAGCTGTGTGTCCATGTTCCCCCACTCCTGCCCACACACACACACTCGGTCTGTGTGTGTGCGAAATAATCTCGTAAATTACGCAAAAAAGGAAACACGACAGCAGGCAGGACGAAGGACGAAGCTGGCCGAAGGAGCAGCAGAGCCAGCAGCTTCGGCTCCAGGAGCTCAACGGCTCTGCGGCCGGTGGTTGGCTCTCTGGATGCCAGACGACGGAAGCACGACGAAGCACCACGTGCACTTGGACACACACTCACACACACACTCACACACACACACAGTCGCATGTGGGTGCCGGAGTCCAGCTTAGTTTCGTCCTTGTGTGTATCGCTGTAAGCCAAGGAAACTAGCAGCAAGCCACCACCAAGCAGGAAGCAGGGCGAATTAAGGAGTTTAGAAGGGAAATATTTACATAATTTGTAAATTTATTTAATAATATAAATTTTTAAATTATAAATTTTTCATTTTTATAGTTTTTATTATTAATTTTTTATTATTATATATTTTAAATATTTATTTATAAAGCTTAAGAAAGCTTAAGACACATATACAAAAACACAATGAACAGTAGGATTACTTATTTATCGGAAATATCGATATTAAAATCGATCTTCTAACGTGGCGATATATGAACGATAAAATATACTATATTTCGTATATGACACTGTGCCTAAGATGATAGTTAAGTAAGTAAACTATTAATTGGAGCTGGTTTAGAAATCTTTGACTACACACCAGAGAGACATCGATATATCAAGGTTTTTAAAGACTAAAATTTTATTACAGGCAATAGAAAATATTTGTTGAGCGTTAATTAATTTATAAATGAGATATAAGAGATATAATATAATTAAATGATATAAATTTTAGATAATCACATATTAATATTAAAATTAATATACTAGAAAAACCTAAACTTAGTTTAAACTATCACTTTATCGATTATTATCGATTTTTTAACATTAAAAGCGATACTTTTCAATATTTAAACACTCGATATATTTTAGTTAAAGACTTTTTCGATATTGAAATTGATCTATTTTTCAATATATAATATTAAACTCTTTCTTTTGATATAAAATATAATTCTATCGATTTTATAGATATTTTAACGATAAATGCTTTCTTTTTACCCTAAAAACATAGCATACTTTTTGCCGCAAATTTAGATAAAGCCCTAAATTTAATCATGAAAAGTTAGGGGTAGTATTTCCCACCCTATTTTTTTAGTTATTTATTTATCAACTGTTATTATTATATTTTCAATTTAATATTTTATTCAAGTAAAAAAACTAAAGAAAATGTATCGATTGATACTCCTCAGACAGCCCTCGCACTCTGCATATATTTATATGTGAGCTGCGTCCTCACGCATATGTACACACACACCCACACACACACACACACACATAGAGAGCGAGGAGCTGGAATGGAGAATTGTAAAATCCGTTCGTGCTTCCATCTCCAGAGTTTTCCCCCCATTTTCCCCTCCTTTAAACATCCATCCAGCCCCCCAATGGCCCCTCCGATGATGCCCGCCAGCCTTCGAGTGCCATGTCCATTCACAACACTTGCGACGCACAACGCACACTCACTCCACACACACACATACACTAGCAGACACACGCACACTTGGGGTCCACTTATGATGAGTTTACATTTTCGAAAACTGGGCAACAACAACAACAATAAGGACACCAGGAACAGGACTCCACCTCAATCGCTTATAGTGGAGAAACTGGAGCAGGGATGGGGCTGAAGGATGGAGGATACAGGATACAGAGGAAGGAGCGATGGCTGTCGGCTGTGGGCTGTCACACATTCAAAACAGTTCAGGAAGCAGCTGAAAGGGAGGGGGTGGGGAGTGGAGGCGCCCAGGAAGCCAAATGTGTTCGTCTATCGTGCAACTTTCAAGTCCAAATCCCAAAAGCCACCACTACTTCTCTTAGATAATGCACAGGAAAAACAAAATTGCAGCTTTAAAAAATGAAACAGATCGATATTATTAGTAATTGATCGATTTTTGAAGCGATTTAATTAATAATTTATCGATTTTTGTTGTGATATTAATAAATATTGATCAGATTATTACATGGCGTTCTATGAATGTGCGTTAAATTGATATTTTCTTAGAAAAATCTGACAAATATAATGAAAAAAAGAGAAAAATAAATTAATATATAAACATTTTCATATCTTTATCGATAACATCAACATTTTACCATTAAATGTAATATTCTTTTCTATTTAAAATTATACATATATATCAAAGTTTACAATATTTTCGATGGAAAATTAATAATTTTTGTGGATAAATAATATCGTATATGGTATTTATGATATATCAAAGTAATCTATTGTTTCTAATTCCTTACTAATATTTCTACCAAATTCCCCTAGTTTTCTTTATGTGTACCCACAATCCAAGTCACCACCGACCCCACCTCCTGCCTCGTCCGCCTCGACTGTCCGTTACGTATGCATATTTCGTGTATTGGACAAAAAGGGGGTGAGCACGGGGCTGGGGAGCACAGAGTTGGCGCTGTCAGTCAGTCAGGAGGCAAGGATGGGGGTAGAATGGAAGGAGTGGAAGGAGGCGGCAGGACGCTGTACAAACGAGTTTTGGGGCAAGGACGTCGAGCCGAGATGCATGACTGCCATGAGCTGCCTACGGTTAACAGAGGGAGACAGATAGATTGTACAGTGACAGAAACGAAAGCTACATTTCAATAGTATCAAAGTATCTGAATATCATGATAAATAATATATAAAAAATATATATTTAAATATTAAAAGTATTTAAATAATAAATAATAAAAATAATATTTATATATTAAAATATTTATAATATATAAATTATATAATTATTCTTTTATATGCCAATATATTGATAAATAATATTTCGACATTTTATGGATATTGTACTTATGGATTTTCATTAAATTTAATTTAAAATTTAAAATATGAATAGGAGGTAAATATAGTTTATCACTGTAAAGTTTATAAAATTTAAATATGAAATTTAAATATTGTAATCGATGATACACATATCGAAAATATGTAAATATTAACGATATATTCATTCAATTTATTTGCTGAACATAAAAACTTAATTCAAATTAAATTGATTTTTCTTTTAATATAAATTCCAAACACTTCGCTGGAAGTTTTCGCTCATTTCTCTCAGTGTCCCGACTTTGCAGCGGATGAGCGGGATGTGCCTTGCCTTGGCGGACTATGGACTTTGGACTTTGGACGCTGGCTATATGCCGATGCCGATGCCGACTTTGAATGTCCACGGTAGACATTTTGCAATTTTGAAATACATGCGCACACACACACAGCACACAACACACACACAGGAGGGAGAGGAATGCTTTTAACAATTTCTAAGATTCAAATTTCGTAAATTATCCCTTTGTGAGTTGTGCGCGTGTGTGTGAAACGGAGGCGGAGGCAGTTGATTGCGGACTTGGCCATTACGAAACTACGCTCGTCATAGGCCGGCATATGAGTGTGCTTAAGGCCTTAAGGCAAAGGTGGAGTTTTTGGCCAGAAATCCCCGGAACGGAATGAGATGGGGGATGGAGGACGGGGTGTGAGGTAGCCAAAATCCTCGCGGGCTTCGTAATTTCCGCCTGAGCCTTGGTTTGTTTGCTGATCAAAGTGCGCCTGGCCACACGACGTATACGTAATTTAAAATGTAAACTCAATCAAAATACTAGTTGTATTACATTTTATTATAAAGCCTATAGGTGGCCGTAAACTCTGGTTAATTAATAGTTTATTTAACAAAAATGAATGCAAATAATTCTTAAAACACTTACAAAACCGATTTATCCGTATTTTAAACTATTTTTATGTAGCTTCTAAAACAAGCTTTAAATCACTTTTAACTTTCATTTTAGAAGAAAACTATTGCAAAATGTAATTTAAAAGTTACTCAATCGGACCAACTATAAGTTTAAATCTTATCTTTTACTTTGGAAAAATCTAAATATGTATTTTTGGTAGAAAATTGGGACTTGATGTAGGGAAATACTTATTATAGATTTATTTTATAAATAAAATAAGATTTTTAGGATGCTAAACACAATATATTATTTTAACAAGAAAATAAAATCTGTTGTGTATTATGAAATATTAAATAAGGTTTAAGGTTTAAGGTTTCATGTTAAAACAAATACCTTTATATATTAATATTTATATATATCATGTTGCTGATAAGTTTGTTAGGATCCAAGCCTTCGATCAAAGGTAGATTATCCTAAGATTATTATAGAGAGTGATTTTAATCTCCCAAATGAGAGTTCCAGGACCCTGCCTTACTTATTCAATGTATTTCGATTGGATTTAGTTGTGTGTGTGTTCGGGTGAATGTGTGTGTGTGCTCAGTTGAAATTGTATTTGTTGTCCTCTCTGGGTTTACATTCGAAATTAATTTATTTGGGCTCGCCAACTCACACACACACAGAAATACACACACACAGACACACTCGCAGCCAGGCATTTGCAAGTGAAAGTGTCGGCCGTTCGGTCCGCGACTCCAGCCCCCAAATGCTTCGCCCCCCCTCAACCGTAAGCCACTGATACACAGCAAAAAAAAAGTGGGTTTTTGTCATTAAAGCTTTAAAATAACATACATTTTGGTGATAAAAACCAAAGTGATAGTTCCAAAAAGAAGAGAGATAAGGAAGAAAGGTATATCGAAAGGAAAACCCGATATAAATGTATCGAAATTTCATACTTTTATATATTAAAATTTAAAACTTTGATGTATCAAAATTTTAAAGATCCAAATGTATAGCATTTAACATTTATATATTCGAAAAAAATATGAAAATGCTGTGAAGTTGATTTCTTTATTTTTATCTATTATTTTCTTTCAATATATCAAAAAAAATATATTAATTTCACATACAGTTGGAAGATAAAATATCGAAATATCAAATATTAATATAATATGGATATATACAGATATTTGATCTTTTGATTTTGTGATTTTGTAAAATTCAAATTAAGAATATAAATATTGATATTTGAATGTCTATCGTAGCTTGATATTACCTAATTAAATAGTAATAACACAAAAAATATATTTTTAAAAATACATTAAATATATTTCTTTTTTTTCAAGTGTTAATATTCCCCATTATCCCCTTCTGCACTTTCGATTGCCCCCAGTGTCCGCGCATTTTGGTTGGCTGCCATATGAACTTGACGCCTGCCAATCCCCTCTCCACGTACCACCTCTCCACCTTTCCACATTTTCCATTTCCCCCCTCCCACTCGCCGTGTTAAGAGTGTGTGTGTGTGTGTGTGTGTGCGTGTGTAGTTGCCATGCGGTTAAAAAGGTATCTCAAAGATACTAAATACTTTATGCATGAATGTGCCAAATAGATTTACGAGAAGAAGCAGCAGCAGCAGCATCCTGCGAGTGCGTGAGTGTGCGTTAGGTAGGTGTGTATGTGTGTGTGTGTGTGCTGGTGGTGGATTGCCCATGCGTCGATATTAAATTTAAATTGGCGCTCGGATATTTTAGAGTCAGCCCAGCGGGAGGGGGGAGATGGGGATAATGGGTGGTGTGTGGTCGGTGGTCGGTCATGTGGGCGAACGGCGACGACGGACACGACGGCTTGCAATTAAGCCCCGCATCCGTATGTGTGTGTGTGTGCGTGTGATACTGAGGCACACTCATCATCAAAAATGTAGGTACTATTAATATTTTGTTTTATATATATGTATATTTTTATATGCCGATTAAGACATTTTTGGAAGAAAAAACATTTTTACACATTTTTTTCAACAATTAAAAAATTACAATTGTAAAATATTCAACAACAGTTTCTTAAATTAAAACTTTATATTTTTGTTTTTTATTTGATTATCTAATAAAAGCCAGCAGCAGTCTACAAAAAAATCTTTTTGGAAGAAAAACATTTTTACTTAGTTTTTCAAAAACTAAAAAATTACAATTGTAAAATATTCAACAACAGTTTCTTAAATTTTAACTTTATATATTTGTTTTTTATTTGATTATCTAATAAAAAAAATCTTTTTGAATTGAACCTAAGGAATTTTCGATTTATTGAAGATACCTTTCGAATAACGAAGTGTGATTTGTTAAATTTAATTTAATTTAATTTAAAATAATAATAATTTAAATACACTTATTCTACTATATTGACCACGACTGTGTTTTGATAAAATTTACATGGACACGGTTAGTTGCCTGGGAGTGTGGGTGCTCGTAGGTGTGTGAGTCAGTTTGAGTGTGCGTGTGTGCCTGCCTTTATGTGGAAGCCTTAAATATTAATAACAGTTACAATTTTTAATGATTAAAACTTGGCGCATGTGTATGCCTGCTGTTTCTGCTTGTCTGTCGAACAAAAAGTACAGTTGAACACAACAAACGGCAGTCAAGCTGCCCTGCCTGCCCTGACCCCCCTTCCCTGCGTCCTTGCCACCCCTTTTAGCAATGGATTTGGACTGGTTATCTTTACACTTTTGCCTCCCCCGCGCACAGCAGAGTCAACTGCCCACCAAAGTCCTTTGTTTTTACCCAATTTCCGGTGTCAATTTGCTCTGTCACGTCACGAGTCCTGAGTTGCTAATCGTAATATTACAAGAATTTTTACTTCGATCGATGGAAAGATGTTGCAAAGAACATGTTGCTAGGGAAATGTTGCTAGGGAAATATTGCTAGAAAGCTAGGTTCCAATGGTTACTGAATATAAAAACTTAATTAAATACATTATTTGGGATAACCGAATTCTCTCAGTGAATAAAAATGCAATTGGTTGAAGGTCAAACCAATGAATTCAGAATTAGTAACGAAAAAATCAACAGATTGTCGCAAGATTGCATTGCAACTTGTTGCTGCTGGCGTGACGATGACGAGCCAAGCACGTTTCTCCTCCGCCCCAATTTTTGCAAGTAAAAGAAAAACAAGAAGGAAGGGCAGAGCGCAGAAAAAAGAGCAAAGAAGCCAACAAAAGAGCAGAGTGCGAGTGCAAGGAGGACACGGAAATGCCATCGATATTAGGGCAGAAATTAGAGCACAAAGGGGACGAGGGGAAAACGGGAGCGCAGCGCTATTGCATCGCTGGCCATGTGTTGCCCGCGTTTTGCAACGTGTTGCACATGCCGGCGACAACGAAGAAGTTGCAAAAATGCCAACGGACGAGGTGGAAATAAAGACGCAGACAGGGATTAGCCAGGCCCGGCGGGAGATACCAAAGATGGGAGATCGCCAACAACGAGAGAGCGATGAGGCGGAGAATGGAGAGAAGAGAGGGAGGACAAAAGACAGTGCATAGCGGGAGGGCGGATGGCGCAGCGGGGAAGTGTCGCCATCGAATTAGCCGTTCCAATGGAATACCGGCAACACTGTAATATGTATATTTTGGTTTCCAGCAAACGGGGAATTAGCTTACCAAGCTGATGGGATTATATTGAAATTATTGGTTAATATTAATATTCATTATTATTATTGTTAATTATAATCATAATAGTGTTCAACTAAAAAACTTCCCCAAGACTTACGGGGATAATGGATTATAATCTGAGTTGCAATGCCTCCACAATTTTAGTTCCAATTTCCATTTTACAGGGTGTTTTTATTGTGTTTGTAATCCTGCCAATTTAGTGGGAATTATTTGGCGGCCACAGGATTACGGCAGTCTCCTAGGGTATTTTCTTTTTTTTTTAATTTTGAAGCTTCGATCGGTGCTGCGTTTTCCCTGTGGTTTTTCCACCCTCTTTTCTGCATCTCTCTCTCTGCCGGCGTCTGTTGCTGCTGCGCTGCTCATTTCGCTGCTCATGTTTCATTGCCATTTTGTTGGACTTCTTGGCGGGCAAATGTTTCGTGTGTGCGTGCGTACGTGTGTGCTGCATTGTTTGCATTTCAAATTGAATTCCTTTACGTGTCGCTCTCGCTCTTGCACTCTCTCTTTCCCTCTTTCTCCCTCCTTGCTTGCGTGTGTTGGCATTTTTGTTGTTGGTGCGTTGTGCATC
Source organism: Drosophila watanabei (assembly GCA_008042575.1). Lineage (NCBI taxonomy): Eukaryota > Metazoa > Arthropoda > Insecta > Diptera > Drosophilidae > Drosophila > Drosophila watanabei. Next base: position 48,673 of record VNJS01005409.1, read on the forward strand.
TGCTGTTTTTTTTCCCTCTTTGTTGATTTCTCATAGCCGCTGTTGTTGTTGCTTCGCTGCTGCTGCTGCTGCTGTTTCTGTATTTTTGTTTTTTTTTTTTTTTCTTTTTTGTTTCTGTTGGCTAGCATGCATTTTTCAATTATGATCGAGCAGCATTTGTCGCTCGTTTTGTTATTTTGGTTTGGCTTAGTTCCCTTTTGTGTTTTTCTATCGGCATTCATATGCTTGTATGCGTATGCGTGTGAGTGTGTACTTAATTTTTTGTGTGATATTTTTCTCGCTTTTCACCCTGTTTTTTTTTTCGAGAGGTTTGAAAATAATAATAATTTTGCCCCCCGGCTGTTGGCATTTCTTCTTTATTTCTCGGGCTTTCATCTATCTCTATCCTCTATCTCCTCTTTCACCGCTCTTTCGCCCCTACCTATTCCTCCACTTCCAGAGCGTAATTGAAATCGTAACTGGCAAATCTTTGGAAATATGCAAATTACCCCCAAAAGTCGTAAGAAGAAGAGGCGAATGAGGTGGCGAAGATGGAGGCGGCAGAGGAGCAAGAAGAAGCAGGAGTGCTGAGCAAACAATTGGTGAATGAGAGGAGAAATCGAGAGATTCTCTCCATTTAACGGTTGGTGGCTTGTGTGTGTGTGTAAATTTCTTGAGGTGTCAGAAGATCCCTATGGCCATGCAACTAGGATTCATTAATTCTTTTTATAAAATATAGAAATGTTTTTAACCTTCTTTAATAAATTATTCAACGAACAATCTAACTGCAAGGCATTAATAGTATCGGTTCCTAAATTCTCTTGAGTTCTTTATGATATTGGTCAAACGAAAACAAGAAAAGAGCTAACAAACCCACAACAATCTGTTCACTAAATAATATTAATGAGGAAACGAGAGAAGGAGAAGAGCAATTCTTGCTGTGTAATTCACAATTGTCGTCGTGTGAAGAGCAAACACAAATAAAAGATCGGAAAGCCAAAGATAAATAACACCCACAAATCGAACACAAAAAAGGTCCCAAAAATGACCGATCACAAAAATACCCGAAGAAATATTGATTTTCTGAGTACCTGATTCTAATGGTACTTTTTTAAAAAAGAGCAATTATTTTTATAATAAATATTAACAAAGTATTATTTATAATTTTTCTTGAATAATATGGTAATAAAAAATAATGTTAGTCAAAAGCTTACCCCAACAGAGGCACCATCAACACACCAAAATAGATGGAAACGGGTTTCTGGCGGGACATCCATCCAGATTCAATGGTGAATTCAATTACCAGCAACCCGATCGTATTTGATTCTGCAGATATCGCGTGGCTTCGATCCGCAATCGAGATCCAAGATCAGCGATCTGCATATTCCCAAGGGGCCAGCATGTGTGTGACGAATACACGCTGTTTGCTGTAGTGTTTGTACAACTCCTCCGACGCGGCAACAAAGTCAATATCACGCGCGACGAATAGGTTAGGATCGACCAACGAATATCTCGTACATCTCAGTCCATTTACTTGCACTGTACATCAATATTCGTAGCTTTATAATACAAAAACTAGCACCTGTAATTGAGACCAACTAAAACGTAATGAGAAATCTGATAAGTAAACCAGAGTACAAGACTATCGCTCTTCTTGTGCTTTGCGATAATTGCCTTGGAGACTTGCTAACACGCGTACGCATATACCCGAAAACGGTGTATACACAGGGTGTGAAAACAACAATAACGGCGAGCAAAGAGAGTAAACTTGGAGCCGGCAGAAAGAACAACAGCAGAGGCGACAACAACAACAAAGGACAAGAAAGCGCAAAGAAACCACAACAAACGGCGCAGCCGCCACCGCAGCTGGCAGAGACAGAGGCAGAGGCCCTGAGGCAAAGTGAGTCATCGCAGAGGGGAGGGGGAGCCGAGGTGGAGCCGAACTTAAGCCGAGCTTGAGCCGGCGGCGCCAGAATTACATAAGCTGGAGTTGGAGTGTCGTTCTCTCCGCTCTGCGCTCTCTTCACTCACTCTGCTCTTTCTCTCTCGCGCGCACAATTAAAAAGTAACGGCGCTGAAACTGACAGCTGTACGCGCTCAATTAAAAAGTCATTAACTGCCAACACACACACACATACTCATAAAAGGCTAGAGAGAAAAGGACTGTGATTGACAACGACACGCAAGATCTCACCCTCCTTCTCCTCCCTTCACCTGGTCCTCTTCTCTATGCCTCTCACCATATGCTTTCTTTGCACGCACCTTGCAACGAGACAAAAGCAACAACTGCAACTGCAAGGGTGCAACTGTCACTGTCCTCCGTATCCTTTTCTCGCTTTCGCTTCTTACCTGTGTGCGTCTGTCCTGCCCCTTCTGTCCATCCTGTTGCGTGTCCTTAAACGCGCCATAAACACCCCCTAATCCCCGCATCGCCCTGACCAACACGCTCGATCAGTAATGCCAGACAAACGGGGTCTTAAAGCTGCTTCCCTAATCATTTATCATTTATTAATATTGTGATCTTAAAGCTCAAATCTGGAAGTTCCCTCTGAGAAGGAAAATGGAAAAAATAAAACAAAAAAATATATTTCTATATTAATTGTCATGTTTTTCTTTGTGACTGTGTTAATTAGGGCCAATAATTAATTGCTTAAGACCTGCAGGCCTACCTGCTTTCCAGTTCCAACTGTAAATGCAACTGCAATTGTTCCCCTGCCATAAATGCGCCATAAAACCGAACTAATCCCACTGTAGACTGTCGGCCGGCTGCAACAGTTGCATCAGCTGTTGTGCCAAAGCTCTTCCATTCCCTCTACTGCACATAGATACATACATATACAAAGGATATTTATATGTGTATCCTTCCCCTGTGGTTTTGTTTTTGCTCGCAGCATATGCAGACAGTTTTGGGGTCACAGTGGAGCTCATAAATATGGTTTTAAAATAAAATATAAAATTATCACATTAAAAAAGTAACTAAAATTATATATATCAAAAGTAGATATAACTTTTAATTGTTTTCATATTTTAATATCCTTATCCGTATGACAAGGACAGGTTCCACTGTATCTCTTGGACTGCGAGACCCCTTTTTTTCCCGACCGCCGCCTTCGCTGTCGCTGCCGACGTCGCCTGGCCGCGTCTTTTCGTTTTCTTTATTGTTTTATTGTCAGTTTAGGGATTTGACAATTTGCTTGCTGATTTTTTATGACAATCATGTATGTAAATTTTGGGCCATGTCGTCCCACTCGCACTCTCTCTTCCAGCCTCTTCGTGCGCTCTCTGTTCGGTCGCCACTACTCCGCCGCACTCTCAACTCTTCCTCAAGGCCCCATGCACACACAAGCGTTCGCTGTGGAGCCTGGTCGCATCTGTGTGTGTGCTGTCTGTGGAATCGCCTGCACTTGGAGAAAATTTGCTAAATGCTAATATTGGGATCTATTTATTTTGAATTAAACAAATTATTGAGTTTCTAGAAAGGTAGTACAAATTAAGCGGTTAAATGAGGATCGAGATTAAGTGATGGCAAGTTTACAATATTAAAAAAAATAAATTGACCAAATTTATTTATTTTTAGTTATTTATATTATTCTCTTAAATATTATAATTGTACTGCATACATTTAATAGAAATTTCCTTCTTTCTAAGTGTATGTTTTTAGAGAGAGATGAGTGTGTTTCGGGCAACATTAGCCCTCCTCGCACTTTTTGGCTCACGAGATTTTTAAATACTTTTGGGCCATATTCTCAGTTGGGCTCGAATCCCAAAAAAAAAAACAAAAAAAAAAACAAAAAACAAAAAAGAAAACAACAACAGTCTGAAAAGCCCAAAAGCAAACCCTTCCCGCTGCTATTTTTAGTTGGCTCTTCTCTGTGCTGTCGCAATAAAAGTGGGCTTTATTAATTTTTTAAGCGCTGACAACTTTTACGAGGCCTGAGGAGACGCCGGTAATCGCCGGACCCGGCTCCGCTTCCGTCCCCATCACCGAAACTAGGCTAGTAGTGCGAATCGGTCCGATGACTCAGATCAGATTGACGAAAGCCTGACTAATACGGTCCATTATTGGGGCAATAGCCAGAGCATATGCCCAAACTTAGCTAAACAAAAGCGAAAACTGCAACACAGCTGCAATTTGCAATATCTAAGATACGGAGCCCTAATGGGTACCGCGTTTTTAGTCACAGAATCCATCATGCTTTTACTATTAACAGATTTCATTAAAAGTTTTCATTAGCCCCTTTTACTAGGAATTTTTACCAGTGCCATTTTATTAAAAAGATTTCTTCTAGAGAATAAAATCTAAAAACAAATGCAGACATAAATAAATTCGTTATATGTACAAATATTCAGTAAAAAAACCAATTCTCTTTCTCTTTTTCCAAATTTTCTAGATCCTATGACAGTTACATATCATATATGTATGTTAATATATATTATATAGTCGTCTGATCTATGCAAATAAAAATATATATGAATATGGAGAAAGTTTAATCAAAATATCTCTTAACTCTCAGTTTGCTTGAGACATGTCTAGATCGACTCGGCTGTTAAAGTAAATTTAAAATTAAGTTCTATTCGGATTTGTATTTGCATTAAAAAATAAAATAATCTTAATTTAAACACTTAATAAAAATATGTACACTTTTGTGACAATGTGAAATCCTAAATATTTAAATTATTAAAATTATTATATTTACTAAATAAAAACCAACAAATTGTTAAATCCATCATACAGAAAATAAATTAATTTAAATATTCAAATTATTAAATATTTAAATCTGGCTACTGTTTGCGTGTGTGTGTGTGTGTGTGCGTTTTACACGCATAAATAAATAATAAAAACACAAAATCAAAGGCAGACACAAACACAGTGCAAAGGCAGCGCCAAAGCAAAATCAAATGCAGCGGCGAGCGACAGAGATGGCGACAGCAGCGGCGACGGCAGCGGCGGCAGCAGCGACGGCGGTCGCACATAGAACATACAGTACATAGCACACACACGCACGCATGTGCGTCGGCCAGGGCAGAGGCAGAGGCAGAGGCAGCGCAGCTCGTTGCTCTGCCGCCAGCTCTGCCGTCGCAGCTGCCGGCAGAATGTGCTTCATGCACGTTGTTCGTCGGTCATTTGTATTTGAAACGCCGTAGCAGAAAGTAGCAGAAAGAAGAAAGAAGGACAAGAACGAGGAGCGGCTATTTTGGCTTTTAGCGCCCTTTTTTTTATTTCATTTTCCCACTCACAAAAACGGCAAAGCAAACATTTGGCAAAAACTTTTCGGCAAACAAAACGTTTAAAAAAAACAACAACAAAAAATTTAAAGCGACTAACTATTTCGGACCAAGCGAAGAAAAGCAAAGTTTAAAAGTTTAACAATCATTTGTGTCATATTTGTGTTCGTAAACAATTTTTTTCTGTTCGATCCCCGGATGAAAAATATATAAAAAAAAGAAGCGTTGAAAGAGAGGCGGAATCGCAGTGATCTTGGCAAAGCGCGACCGAGAGAGAGAGGGAGAGGAGTCGCCATCGCCAGTTCTCGCTTCCCTCGCATATTCGCAAACAAAATTCAAAATTCAAAATTGCAGAGCCGCATTTTGATTTTGGTTTCCTTCAGTTTGTCTTATTTTTTGTTGAAAGAGAAAAAGAGGAAGAAGAAGTAGGAGTGGAGAGAGAGTGAGAAAAGCAGTCGGCAAAAGGAGGCGCGAAAAGATCGACGGCAGTCCAACGACGGAGTGCCTAAAGCGAAGGCGCAGATAAGTAAGCAAAAACGAGAACGAGAACTCACCGAGGATCTTTGTATTTATTTTTTTCAAGTGTACATGTGTTCAAGTGAGAGCATTGACAATTAAATAACTAAAGTTTAACTACGCTTTGTAAAAAAAACGATCTGGAACAAAAAGAAACAAAAAACAAAAAGTGCTAAATGCTATTTAAAGATACAAAGAGGACATCAAGAACCGTTAGAACGTCTTTGACTCTCAGTCTGTGTGTTTGTGTACGTGTGCGTGTGCTTCTTTATCCTAAAAATCTACCCAATTTTTCAAAACTAATAAAGAAAATATAAAATAATTCGCTTATTTGCAGTACAAATACAAATACCAACTAAAAAAATACAAAACATATAAAACGAGAAACTAAAAACAAAATAATTAAAAAACAACGATCGGCGCTCCACAAGAGAGCCAACGAACTCGGAGAGAGATAGAGAGATTGGAGGAGGAGGATGCGCCGCTAATTTCGCAGAGAGAGCACGACATGAGCAGCGGCACCGGCGGCGGAAGTAGCGGAAGCAGCAACCACGCGAGAGCGGTCCATGGCGAGCATCAAGACTGAGATGCCGCCACTGCACGCGGCAGAGGCGCTCGCCGCCAGCAGTGCCACCGACAGCGGCGGGGGAACGGGAGCGGGCGGGGGCGGGGGAGCAGGAGTCCCAGCGGCCGGCGGCGGAGGCAGTGCACCCGCCACGCCAAACGCCACGATCAGTGCCGCAGCCGATTCAAGTGATAACCAGCCAGGCACGCCGCAGCCCCCGCAACAGCAGCAGCAGCAGCAGCAGGCGCAGCAACAGCAACAAGCACAGGCACAACAGCAATCCCAGGGCATGGATCCCCAGCAGCAGCAGCAGCAGCAGCAGGTTACGGGCATCACCCATCAGCCCTATGCCACCCACAACATGTACTCCGCCTCCAGCGGCCAACAGCAATCACAGCAACAGCAGCAGCAGCAGCTCTACGGCGGACTCTACGGCGCCGACATGCAGCAGCAGCAGCAGCAGCAACAGCAGCAGGGCTACGCCAGCAGCTACATCAACAGCTACGAGCAGTTCTACCAGCAGCAGCAGCAGCAGGGCACGGACTACGCCTTCGGGCTGGACTACGGCAAGAGCGCCGGACTGCGCTACCATCCGTACCTGCAGACGCCGACATCGGGTCTCGGCGGCATGCCGGCGGCCAGTGTCGCCGCCCAGGAGGAGTCTGTGAGCGCTCCGAGCGCCGTCAGCACCACCACGGCGGCCATGAGTCCGCGCGTGGTCAGCAGCAGCAGTCCCACGTCCACCTCGTCGCACCTGCAGCTGGGCAGCGCCAGCGGCCAGACACCTGGCTCACCGGGCGGCGCTGGCAACGGCGGTGCCGGATGCAAGCTGCAGTGCAAGAAGTGCGGCATCCTCACCACCAACGAGTCGGAGCTGCAGGAGCACATTGCCAATGTGCATGGCGAGTCGCCGTACGGGAGCAGTGGCTACGCCAGCTCGCCGTACATCAAGGAGGAGATGCCAACGCCACAGCCACCGGGCGTTGTGGGCGCTGCATCGGCCAATCCCGGCGAGCTGCTCGATTTGGACTCGCAGAAGATGGTCTACCACCAGCAGCTGCTCCAGCAGCAGCAGCAGCAACAGCAGCAGCAGCAGCAGCACGAGGCAGTCGCCGGCCTGCCGCTGGGCGCCCTGCCCGATCCGCTCCACTCGATGCAGTCCATGCAGCAGCGGGCTCTCCACAGCTGGGAGCAGCAGCCGCAGCAGACGGTGGCCTCGGTCGAGGGCCTGCCGCCCTACATGCAGCAAGGCCTGGGCGTGGGCCTGGGCGTCGGTCTCGGCGTGGGCGTGGACAAGTCACCGTACTACTCGCCCAAGCAGTCGCCGTACCATCAGTCCGCCGGCGTCGGCGCCACGCTCATCAAGCAGGAATACGGCGGCCACGGACTGATCAAGTCCGAGTACCCGGACTCGCAGCATTACGTGGACAAGTCCTTCGATCCCACGGCAGGCGGGGCCGGTGGCGCCGGTGCGGATCTGTGCGCCAGCGTGGCCACCAGTCCGGCGGAATTCCCCAGCACAACCACCGGCGGACCGGGGCAAGACGGCGTCGCTGGGGGAGCAGCGCCCGGAGGCGGATATCGCGGCTTTGAACCGCCCAGCTCCAGCTCCGTGCTGCCGGCCAACAGCCTGACGGCCAAGGCGGCCACCTGGAAGTCGAACGAGGCGCGCCGCCCCAAGACGTACAACTGCACGGCGTGCAACAAGTGGTTCACCAGCTCTGGCCACCTCAAGCGGCACTACAACACGACGCTGCACAAGAACGCGGTGAAGTCGAGCGGCCAGCCGGATCCGGCCACGCTGCCCATTTCGGCGCACCATCATCCCTCGCGGGACCCGGTGACGAAGCCCAGCCGAAGGGGCACGGCAGCAGCAGCTGCTGCAGCCGCCGCTGCCGCTGCAGCCGCTGTCAATCAGGGGCAGCAGGCACCTGCGCCACCGCCGCCGGTTAATGTGCCGCCACCGGAGCCGCCGAGAAGTCCGCCCGACTATGGCGGGGGAGGAGCGTTGGGCGTGGGAGCGTTGGGCGGCGCTGCCATGTCCCAGTACTCGGCCTCGCCCTCGCCCACCACGCAGCAGCAGCAGCAGCAGCATCACCTCCATCACCATCACCACCATCAGCAGCAGCAGCAGCAGCAGCAGCAGCACGCCAATGGATATGCCAATGGCACCGCCAACGGCTATGGCTACATGCAGCAACAAGTGCAATCCACGACAAACGCTTCACCACAGCACGCTTCCAACAACCAGCAGCAGCAGCAGCAGCAATTACACCAGCAGCAGCAACAGCAGCAGCACCACAACTCCGTTTTGAACGGTCACCCAAACGGGCTAGCAGGTCCCTCCGCCCCACACAACAACAACAACAACAACACCACCCAAATGCCATCCTCCCAAATGAGGGGCCTGCTGAACGAAACAACAATCACACCGCCAATCAAAACAACAACAACAACAACCCGAGCACCACAAACAACAACAACAACAGCAGCAGCAGTAGCAGCAACAGCAACACAAGCAACGGCGGCGGAGGCAACCACGGTAGCTATAAAGAGCGAACAAATGGAGGACAGCAACCACACAACCCACACCCACACCCACACCCATCCCAATCCCAATCACAGCAGCAGCAGCAACAGCTCAATGGCCACGGAGGAGGCGGAGGAGCTGCAGGAGGATCAGGAGGAGGAGGAGGAGGATCCGGATCGGGCGGAAGATCACCTGCAGCGGCAGCAGCAGCAGCAGCAGGAGCAGCAATACCTGCTGGCGGCGCGCCACTATCACAACACAACGCCCAACACTCTCAGCTGCAGCAGCAACAGCAGCACGCACAGCCACATCAATCCCAGCACGCCCAGCAGCAGCAGCAGCAGCAACTCGCCCCTTACTATTTACCAGCAGGAGCCGCCGGCAACGGATTTCTCGCGCACCACAACGCCGCCGCAGCCGCTGCCGCCTATGGCAATGCTGCCGCCTATGGGAATGGACTACAACATGCTGGCTTTGGATATGCCCACGCACATGCACACGCTCATGCCCAGCAGTATGCTGCAGTGCAGCAGCACCAGCACCACGCCGCTAGCTACTACCACCACCACCAGTATGCAGGACACTATGCCGCTGCCGCAGCAGCAGCTGGTGCACCACTACCACCAGGCGGTGCTCCAGCACCAGCACCCGCATCAGTTGCAGCCGGAGCCGCATCAGCGGCCGGAGGAGGAACCACATCAGCAGCGGGAGCTTCACCAACTGGATCATCAGCAGCAGCAGCAGCAGCAGCAGCAGCCGCCGCAGCAGCAGCAGCAGCAGCAGGCGCTAATCCTGGCGGACAGTTTGCCGCACAGCAGCAGTTCGCCGCACACCAGCAGCTCCCCGCCGCCGCCCACCATGGGCATGCCCATGCCGCTCACCACCACCACAGCGCCGCAGCTGCTGCCGCTGCCGCTGCAGCCGCCGCCGCCGCCGCACATCACCAGCACCATGCCCATGCCGCCCACCATGCACATGCCCATCATGCCGCCGCCGCCGCCATGCTACCAGCAGCTGCAGCCGCTGGACCCCACAATGAGCTATCACACTATTATTGGTAGTGGGCCCGAGGCGCACTCCGGGGCCAGCTACGCGGCCAACCAGATCACCACCAGCGATGGCCAGATCCTCCAGCTGATGCCAGCCTCACTCTTCGCTCCCTATGCCCCGCTCTCGCCGTACTCGGTGGCCGCCCAGCGGTCGCCGCAGGAGGGCGACCTGCCGCCAGTGCATACGCTCACAACGGCGCTCCATGCCCATCAGCAGGGCGGGCAGCAGGAGGCACAGACGCCGGCTACGCTCACAGTCCTCTCCACGCCCTACTCCCCAACGGTGAGCAGCTCGCGGGCCACTCCGGCGCTGGAAATGGACATGGCCACGCTCATCCAGCAGCAGCAGCAGCAGCATCAGCAGGAGTACGAGATGGAGCAGTATCAGCTGCAGCATCACCAGTTGGAACAGCTCCAACAGCAGCAGCAGCAGCATCATCTTGAGCAGCTTCAGCAGCAGCAGCAGCAGCAGCAACAGCAGCAGCAGCATCAGATCCTGTCGGAGCCAACTCAATCCGTGGGACAACCGCCCGCTAAGAAGCGTCGCGGCGCCACACCCTCAACGACGACGAAGCGACGTAGGAATAGCAGCGTCGGCTCCACATCGCCGCACTCGACGACCCTGCCATCGGGACGGATCAAGTGTCTGGAGTGCGACAAGGAGTTCACGAAGAACTGCTACCTCACGCAGCACAACAAGAGCTTCCACTCCGGTGAGTACCCGTTCCGCTGCCAGAAGTGCGGCAAGCGATTCCAGAGCGAGGATGTCTATACCACGCATTTGGGTCGCCATCGCACCCAGGACAAGCCGCACAAGTGCGAGCAGTGTCCCAAGCAGTTCCATCACAAGACCGACCTGCGGCGCCACGTTGAGGCGATTCACACGGGGATTAAGCAGCACATGTGCGACATTTGCGAGAAGGGCTTCTGCCGCAAGGATCACCTGCGCAAGCATCTCGAGACCCACAATCGACCCAGGGTCGTGGGCAAGAAGTCAGCCGCTGCCGCCGCCGCCGCCGCTGCAGCTGCCGCCGCACAAGCCGCAACAGCAGCAGCAGCAACAGCCGGCACCGCGACAGCGCTCCCAACTGGGTTACCTGGCACCATTAAGGCGGCCTTTGCTCGCTCCCTCACGGTGACGGCTGTGCGGGGCGGAATGACGGTGCCGCTAACCACCTCGGCAGTGCCATCTTCCGCGGTTGCGGTCAATCCGAGTCTAGCGCCTAGCGGCTTGAGTCTGAAGCGGCACATTGACGATGTGGCCGCCGACGACGATAGCCTGCTGGAGGAGGACGAGGAGGATGAGGAGGAGATGGAGATGGAGATGGAAATGGAGCTGGACGAGGAGGAGCGGGAGCTGGGCGACTATCACTCGATGGTGATGGTGAAGAGCGAGGACGAATACCAGTTGATTGAGAAGAGCATCGAGTTGTACTGAGCCGCAGTTGGGTTTTGAAATGCTCCGGGCTTTGAGGGGAACTGAGTGCAGTCCGGAGGCTGCTCGAGTCGGCGGCAGCTCCGGGTGGCGCTGCAGTTGAGTGTCCTTTAATGATCCTTATCCAGTTTCTTAGCCAGTTTCCAGTTTGATTTAGTTTGAACATTCAGAGAAAACACAATTTATTGCTGACCGGGCAATGATTTGCTATTTTATAGCCTTTCGCTTTGTTTTTTGTATTTTTTTAATTGTTGATACAAAGCCGCAGCATTTCAATAACTTGGACAGGCCACTCCTTGACCACGGTGATCCCCGCCAGAAACACACACACACACACACACACACACACACACAACATTCATTCCCTGTAATTAGAGTGCTTTTATTTTTGTTTGCCATAAGCGAAGATTGATTGAAAGACAGCCAGAATTCCTGATTGTTGTTACCAGCAAATTATTTAATTTTATTTGCATGTTAAAGATTGTATTATTATTTGTATCTTGTACTTAATTAATGTCCTATTATTATATGATTATTATTATTATTATAATTTGTAACGCTTAAATTAATTTGTAAACGTGTGAACCTCCAAGTATACCTCAGCAACAGCCGCGTCTAATATATATCTATATATATGTATGCATATTCCATTATATAGAATGTAAAGCCTAGTTTTAGTCGAAACATTTTTTTTTTTCGTCGTACTTTTTAATTTGAAACGATGTTTAGTTATTATTTAACAACGAGGAACGACCACAAAAACAAATGCCATATATACGATATGTAAGCTTACAAAAAGCAGCAACTAAATGCCAATTGATATATATATATATATATTATATCTACTATATCTAGTTACTAGACACGGATATATATATATATATCTGCATAGCCTTAAAAACGCCAAATGGTCAAGAGAACAGGAAAGAAAGTAAACCATAAACAAAAATGCAAAATCAGGGATATTATTATTATTATTATTACTAAGCGAGAGAGATACTGGCGTACTGTAATACCTAAATATATATATATATATATATATATATATGTATATATATATATTTATTAACATTAGTTGCCCATTTATTTATACATGTTCCACCAATAAAACCACTTGTAATTATTTAACAAACAATTCTTCAGTTTATCCTGACCACATATACATCCTCCTCGACCTTTAGACATCTCGTTTTTGTAATTATACAATTTTTTTTTATTATTATTATTATATTATTATTTGTAATTGTTAAACCATTCGAGACAACGCTTTCACATTTTTTGGCACGCCTTCTAAGTATTTTTTTTAAATGACAAATATAAACGAAAAACAAAAAAATTTAATACAAAAAAAGTGAAAATTATGCAAATTTGTTGTTTTTATTTCGTATTTAAAGTATTTTTTATTATTTTTGATTGGTTTTCAGCAGTGGAGACTTGTTGAGCTTCTCTCCAAAGGGATTTCTCCACAGGTTTTCCTTGCCTGATTTTGGCACATTCCTTTACCTTCCTCCTTCGACTATATAATTGTTTTATGGACATGTTCTTCCCTTTCCTTGCCCTGGCAATCCCATCATAAACTTTTAAATAAATGTTCGCGTTCATGTTTGTATGTATTTTCAGTTTCTGTTTTCTGTTTTTTTCTCTTTCGTTTTTCTTAATTATTTTTGTAGAAATTCATTGTTGTTTCTGTTGTTGTTCCTCGCTAGTTCCAAAGAAATTACGTGCGTGTCTTTATTACTTCTTTTTTTTTCTCTGCCTCTGCCTCTGTCTCTTTACCTCTCTTCCTCTCTTCATCTCCTCATCTCCCTCTCTCTCTCTCTGAATCCCAGTCTGAATCCGAATCCAAATCGGAATCCGAATCCGGAGTTCAGCTCGAGATAGAGACTTCTTTTCGTTCTGTTTGAGGCTCGATTTTCGCGAAGAAAGAAGCGAAGCAGAGAGAGAGAGAGAAGACGGACCAAGACATGTGTAGATACAAAGATACAACATATGAAAACAACAACAAGAAAAAGAAAACAGAGAAGAAGTAGAGAAAAGCCGAAAACAACTCATTTCTTAGCAAGCCGGTTTCTCTGATCCCAGGATCTCACACAAAGGACTCTCTGCAGATCCTTGAGGCCTGCACACACACGCACACACATGTTGCTGCATGCCGCCAGCAAAAGGCATGCCGCAAGGGGGGTGGGCTGCAAATAGACGCGGCTAGCAACAGCTCTCTAGGGGATGCCATGTATCTCACGGATGCCTCGGTATCTATTGCTTGCGAAACTCACATTTGGCACAAATAAAAAACGTTGGGAGAGGAGGGAGGAAATCTGGGAATAAATGGGTTTAATGTTAAAATTTGATTGCAAGGAGAAGGAATTCAAGAAAATAGGAGGTTACTGTTTTTTATAAGGCTGGAAATATTTAATTTCCCTTGAAATTTGCTCAGTTATAAAGCTAAGTCTGGGAGAACTATCATAAAATAGGGTTTTATCTACCTAAAGTATTATAATTTAAATTTTTCTTAGATATTTTATTGTAATTATATTATTTTCTTCATTTTTTTTACATTTTAAATTCATTTAACATGAAAATAGATAGGTATTAGCTTTAAATTTAGTCTTATTAAAATGTTCTAATAGGTTCTTATAAAGTAAGTTAGAAAGTTCCTTAGAAACCATATAGAAACTGTGCTTATAATGTCCTAAATTATATCTTATTTGAGCTAAGAATAAAACAGAAGTATATATATAGTGCGAGATATATAACTATAGATATTACATTTTTGGGAAAAGTTTCTATCTTTTAAAAGGTTATAAAGGTAAAGAGGTTATTAGGTAAAAAACAAGAAAGGAATTCATCATAACTCAGTCAAAAATACCTTAATTTCAATTCGGAAATCTTTTCTGTGTTAGTTCTTATTCCGTTAAAAAATCTGCATACTGAATATAGGATTTAAAAATGCAAATTTTTGCTAATCTTTTTTAGAATTATGCCTTAACCCCTTATAAAATTTCCAAAAAATTTAGTAACATTCCAAACATGGCTAGATCAACTCGGATGTTGATGCTGATCAAGAATATATATGATATGATAGAATGATATGATGATAGGGCCGGAAATGATTCCTTCAGTGCGTTTTAGGCTTCTGACTTAAACAAAATTTTCTATAAAGGTTTCTATTTTGATCTGTAATATCAAAAGTAAATGGGATATCAAAGTAAAATTTCTCCTGCTTGATCTTAACGCTCTTTTACAACTATTGCCATTATTAATGAGCCAAAAAGTTGCCTGGCTGGAGCTCTGGCGAAACGCACTGTTCGACGTAGTATCTGGAAGATACACAAGCCATGGCGCTGCGCTTGCGCGACACTCGTCGCTGTGCGGCTGTGGCTATGTCATCATAACGCCGCTTCTCCTGGCTTCGTGCGGCGGCATTCGCATGTGTGCCTGTATCTGTATCTGTGGCCCCCGTATCTGTGTATCTTCTACTTCTTGGTTTTGTTTGTTGAACATAAAAACTGGTTTCCTGTACATATGCTCATCCAGCAACAAACCATCTGTAATTTTAATTTTTCGGCAAGATGTTGCGCGCCCTCTCTCTCTTTCTCTCTCTCTGTCTCTCTCTCTGCCGCTTCTATGTCTTGGCTCTCTTTCGGCGTTGTCGTTTTCGTTTTCTTGTGTTTTTCGGCAGAGATTTTGATCGGTTGTGTGTCCAGGTAGAAATTGTCTACCTCAGCGGTGTGTGTGTGTGCGTGTGTGTATCTACTGTAGATACTCGAAGCCTGTAGAGGCAAGAAGCAGAGAAGACAGTAGGTCGTAGCGGCATCTCGCTCGCACGCGCTTACTGTAATCCTTGAAGCGTTAGCCTTCTCGCTCTGCTCCTCTCCCACTCTCGCCGGTTTTCTCTCGATTCTCCTTCATTTCCTTTTTCTCGCCTGCTTCTCCTTCTATATACTGCCTTGGCACTTACCATGATTCATAGCTATAACACACACACACACACAGAGGTAAAGAGATAGAGAGAGAGAGGGAGAGAGAGAGTTACGGAAACGCAGAGAAGTAAGGCAAAAAAAGGAAGATTCCTGGCAAAGAAATCCAAGAAATAATATAGAATATAGAACGAAAGAACGAACAATAGCTTCGCCTTGACAGGCTTTTGTGTCTTTGTGTTGTTTTTTTTCTTCTTTTCAAATGAGTAAGATGAAGAAGAAGAAGGAGAATCTCAAATGCACACAAAAAAATATATCGTTTTGTAGGATTAACCAATAAATTAGTTAAAAGTTAACTGCTTTCATCGTAAAATTCGAAGGAAATCAGAAACTGTTGACCAAATCTTGACTAGTTTTATGCTTAAACGGTTTATTACCAAATATTTTTGGTTATATTGTATTATAAGGACACTTTTCTTTACATAACGAGAAATAAAATCAATATATTTGTAGAGTTAACCAATTAATTAGTTACAAGTTATCTATTTCTTTAGTAAAATTACAAGGAAATCTCATAATATTTCTTTAATTTTATAGTAAATGTTACGATTTGTTTAGTAAAGTTATTTTCTATTTCTCTTTTCCTAGTTATATAGTCTTAACTCCTTTTTTGTAAGTTTTTTTTACCCTTTCTGCTGCTAAAAATACTGTTTGCTTAGGTTAATTTCAGCAAATGGTTTTCTTTGTGTGTTCCCATTGCCATTCTCTGTGGTTTTTTGCGCTATAATATGATCGATGTGCAAATCTGGCATTCTTCCCATGCTCCTAACCATTCTCCTCCTTCTTTATCTCCTCTTCAACCTCCATCTCCTCCTTCTCCTCTTTCGTTTCACAAACATGTGTGATCTGCTTACTACTTCCTTGCCTTCTTTCCTCTTTGCTGTTTGTCTTTTGCTTTTTGTTCGAGATTCATCGGCGGGTTTCCTTGCGTATAACTGTTCTTTTGTATTTGTTGTTCTCAGGATTCCACCAATACTCCTCCCTGGGATTCCAGAATTTTTGAACCAAATTCAAAATTGTATAATTTACAGTTGATTTGAAAAAATATCTTGTGAAATATTTGATTAGTTTTTTGTAGAACTTGACCTAGAAATTAAACTTCTTTCAGTAGAAGAGTTTTTCTAGATTAAAAACACTGAGGTTATATTGAATTCAAAGGATTTATCTATTTTTTTGAGGGATTTATATAGGGAAATGTTCTACCAATTGAATTTATCTATTTATAATATATAATTATAGTTTAGATCCCCATAAATATAGATTATCATTGGCTCTACAGAATGAACTTTTGTTGGTTTAAAGCCATTATATTTAATTAAAGTCTAAATTTCAAAAGAAAAGTTTCCATTCTCGCACTGAAAAATCAAAAGAGAAGTATTTTCAGATTTTTTCCAAGTTATATTAAGGCAGCTTAGTCAGAGAAAGAGAGGGAACAGAGAGGGATCTGTTAGTCGAAGGACAAAAATTATAATAATTTCCTTGAGGTAAATTTATTTTTACTTCGTGAAATGCTATAAAATATATAGATACATTTTTAAAATCAATTTCTTTTGAAAATAGTTACTTTCTTGTTACTTAAATTAATACAAGACTTTAATCTATATCTTATAATGGGAATATTTAAGGCCCAAAGTCTGATATCTTGGAAGAAAAAGTGTGGAGTGAAGTGGAGATACCTGTTTTTATAAAATTAGCATCCATTTCAATTTAAAATTTCTCCTAAAAGCAGTTACAAGTTTATGTAATTGAAAAATTTCCCTAGAAAACCCAAAAATGGTAACAAATTTATTTTATTTCGAGCATTTTTTGGCCCTTATCAATGGCCGAGACATGACTGAAAAAGGTTAAATTAGCGCTGTGTCAGTATTGTGTGTGACATCTAACACAAAAACTCAATCAAATTAGAAGGAAATTATCCATAAGGATAATAATATCCACCCTTCCTCCCCCTTAATTCTGCTCTTTCCCCCGCTGAAACTGTAAAATTTCTCCTGGTTTCGCTTCGATTTCTTCTGTTTTTTTGTTTTTGACTTTCCTTTTGGATTGGGAAATTTCTTTCCCATTACTTTCCCAGCCCGGTGCTCTTCTTCTTTTTTAATTACCAAACATTTGACAGCATCCTGAGATGCTTATTGTGTTATCCACACACACGCACGTATGTATGTGTGTCTATATATCTGCCTCTCTATAAAGATTTATATATATATATGTGGCTCACACAAAGACCTTTTGGGCTGTTGTTAACCTTTTTTTTCTGTGCTGTGGGCTAGAAGAAGAAACCCACCCCTGAGCCGAGTTCTCCGGCGTTCCTCTGGATTTATATGGCGTTAGATATTTGATTTCCAAAATTCAATGCCAAACGGCAAGAACAACAACAACAACAACAGGAGAAGCAAGATGACAGGATAGCATGGCGGTCGCATCGTCATCATCATAATTATCATTGTCATTATCCTCATCATCATCGTCGTCTTCAACGTCGTCGTCTTAGTCTGGAGCATCTGCCGTCTCTGGCCAAGATTCTGTCCGCCAGTACGGAGCCGAAATTACGCTTGGAAAATGGCCAGAAAGATAGAGATACACAGATACAAGATACAAGCCATTCACAAGATGCGGAATAGGGTTTAGAAATATCTAGGGAATATCTAAAATTGTTTATTAATTATTATTTAATAAAAGGAGATTTATAAGCATGTTTTCTTTAATGTTTTTTTTCCAAATTAGTTTTTTTTTTATTTAATTAATAAAATCAGCAGCTACTTTTCTTTAAATGTTAATTAAATCAGCAGAGAAATTTCCTTAAACATTTTTTTTAATCGCAGAGATCTGCTTAGGAGTTTGGATTTCTATTAAAAATTTATCAAATCTCTTCTGATCTGATCTTAAGACCTTTTGAAAAGGATATATCTTCTCATTCACTTGTCCTTGTCCCATTATTTCCTATGCTCTTTGAGCATCCTTTCCATCGCTACTCTCCATCTCTTTACTCTATAGATTTCACAGATCTATATCTACTTTTCAAACTATAAGCATCTTTTTTTCCCAAACAGGATTTTGCTGGGCATTGAAATAAATACTTGTTGACTGTTGAATGCAACAGTTGATCGAAAGGGTTTATGTTTTTAATCATTAAATTTTGTAGAGATGATTAAATGATGTTTTTAATCATTAAAATCTTTAGAGAATTTAAATGATTTATTTGATATATTTATTTTCATTAATTAAAAAATTAATATAATTATAATTGATGTCCTTTTAAGTACCATAAATTTGTATCTTTAATATGTGTTTATTATATTTATTTATAAGTCAAGTCAATCAATTTATCTCTTTATCTATTTATTTATTTTGTTTGTTTATTTCTTCATTTAACTATTTATAAATTATTTAAATTATTTATTTACTTTTTTTATTTATATATATATATTTTTTTTTCTTCCTTTTATATTTATTATTTTACTATTGTAATAACTAAGTTCCTTTTTGACATGAACTTTATGTAGATTAAATATATTATTAATTTAAGTTTAAGTCAAGTTTATGTTAATTTCTAGTAGCTTATGAGTTTCAAATCTACTTTATTTCATATTAACTTATATTATTATCATTTCATTATTTTAATTCAATTCAATTTATATAATTTCTTGGATTTAAGTCATCATTTATTTATATTATATATTCTATATCCTTTACTAGTTAATTTCCATATCTTTTAAGCTTTCTAAATATAAATCCTAATGTTAGCCTCTCCTCAACCCCCATTTTGTACTATATATCTCGCTAAACCGATCTCCTGGCTAACTGTATTTATTCGAAAAAACAAAAGACTTAGGCAACGAACTTGGCCAACATTCAGCAATGCGAAAAAAGAGGATTCTCCTCTCTTCCTCCGCTTGGAGGTGTCCAACTTTGAGGCATTATAAAATGATATATATGCCGCAGAAGGGGCGGAGTCCAATGGGCGTGGCAGGGGGAAGGCGGCAAAGCAAGGCATGGCAAAAATAAAAAAAAAAACGAGGAGCGTCGTCAAATGGCGCACAGCTGCGTAAACAGAGAAACAGAAACTGGCCAGAAATTGTTGCTACATTTCGAAGCTCCAGAGTCTGCTGTGTCCTAATTCCAATTCAACAGAAATTTTTGTCTCACAATCAGTTAAAAAACGAAAAAAAGCAACGACAGAAAAAAGTCAAGTAAAACAAAATAAATCTTTTTTTTTTTTGGAGACCCGGCAACACGAACGAGTTTCAACAAATACAAAATACAAAACAAAACAGAAAAAAACCTAAACTTTAGGCAAAACTTTGTTGCTTTTTTTGTCCATAGTTGTTGCTGTCGGCGCTTTATCCGATTTTGTGTGTTATTCTCTGGTCTTTTCGTATATTTTTTATGACGAGTTTCCGCTAATTGCTGATGCGCTGCAGATTAACTGAAGCCCCGGCGCGAGAGATCCACAGATCCAGATCCCCAGTCAAGATGGATGGATGGACGCAGGACGGGGCACACAGGAGGAGGAGAGGAGACGGGGCAGACATGAACGTAACATGGAAAGCCAAGTCGAGGCTGGAAATTTAGAAAACTAGATTCGCTTCAATTATAAAGAAAAGATATGTTTCTCGAGTCTAAGATGAAATTTATGCCACTCCCGAATTTCACACGCTAAAGATAGTTGCCATGCCACAAGGAATTATGTATTTATACATATATATTTCTATATAGAAAAAGTAGTGCTCTCTTTAGCTCACTTTCATCGTCTTCGGCATGATCTATTTTATGGCCTGCTTTAGTTTTCATCAATTTAATGCACTGGCAGAAATCTGCAAGCTCCTTAATTTCAAAAAATTGAAGAATATCCAGATTAATATTCTTTAATTTGTTGAAATTAAATAGTTAACAGATTTCTGCCAGTGCGTTTAATTGATGAAATATTAAACAGAAATTACAAAAATCATTTTGGGTTAATTAGGTTTTACATTGTTTACTGTTAAATTAAAAAATTCAAGGCTTTGAGATTTTAAATCATTTAATGGTTCGTCAAAAAGTATGCTATAAATTATTGGTCTCCATTTTTAGCATACTTTTTTTACAGTTTTTGGTTATATTTTCCATAGAAATCAACGCAGATTGAGAAATCTTTGAAGAATGTTTTAAAGAAGTATTTAAAAAAATAATAAAATACTTTATAAAATAATTCATTAACTATTTCTTCCTGAGAACTAAAAACTAGGCATTTCATTGTGATGTTTATTTAACATTAACTCATATTTTATTTACTATTTTATAGTTAAAAACTTAATGGAAAATCCTGTTTAAATTGAAAATTCAATCCAGGATCTAATCATTATTTATTATTTATTAAATTCAAAGTAGTTCTATTCCCACTCTTAAATTTTTTCCCAGTGCATAATCCAAGTCTTAGTCACACACACACACACACACATCCACCTTCTCATCAAAGTGTAAGAAGAGCCGAAATTAGAAGAAAAGAAAAATATAGAAGAAGCGGCAGAAGAATCGTACGAATTATAAGAATTACGCCGAAACCGAGGCAGAGGAAGGGAAGGAGCGACATCTTAGATATCAGATTATAGAGCGCTGGCCTTATAGCCTAAGCTAATAATTCCACAAAACATTGTGAGGGAGAGAAAGAGATATAAAGAGAGCGAGAGGGAGAGGAAGGGAGATCGCTGTGGGATCGTGTGTGCATATAAGCATAATGAGTTATAATTGGATTAAAGATTTATTGGCTTTGATTTCGGTTTGATTTCTTTATACCAAAAAAAAAGATCTTACAACGAAGCTGAAGGCGAGGGTACACCCCGAGGCCCCCGAAGAAACCCTGAAGCAAGAAAAACAGCTGCAGTCCCAGTTTCAGATACAAATAGAAGCTACAAATACAGATACAAGCTACAGTAAATACCAAATGGGGGAACAGAGTACTTTGGTTTGTGTCTTTAAATGTTTTTTTAGCCTGAAAATTAATTTGTAACATAACTAAAATATACAGATGCTGAAAATGTTTTTAAGATGGTTCATAAAAACAACGAACTTTGCAGTTTTTCAAATATTTTTTGATAGATTTAAAATCTCTACAAGGAAAAGTAAGGAACTAATATCATATATTTGGATAAGTTATACTAAAAATTAAAAGAAACAGTTAAGTTTTAATGAAAATAAGGAAAAAAATGAAATAAGCATGCTATAAAAAGGCATACAATTTTTATTGCATACTTTTGCGTGGCCAGAAAATTGTTTTAAAAACTCCAGGCCTGAATTAAATAATTCCCCAGTTAAATAATTATTATTATATATATTATAATTATTATAATTATTATTTTTTAATGTAATAACAAATTTAATTTATAAATTACAATGTGTTAAGCCAGAGCAACTAAGGCCTTCAGGCCATTTAAATAATATACACTGTACTTGCTACAGATACAGCTTATAATACAGCAGATACAGATACATCTATAGCTTTCTTTAAACACACACATAACAATATCTAACAGCTACGGATACAGCTTAACCCAACAGATACTCTGTGAATTTGTGAATCCGTGCTGCCGCCTTGTCATCATCTGTCGTCCGGCAACGACGTTGACTAATTAGCCAACTCAGCCGCTTTCGGGTTAGCTTTTTCTCCACCTCCCCCCCTTGACATGGGTATTAATCTCAGAGGAGGAGGAGCTACAGCCCACCCACACTCACACCCTCTCACACTCACACCCGCAAACACACTCAATCACAGTTACTAACCGCTTTCTCGCTTCTCTCTCTCCTTGCAGCATCCAGGCGGCAATCGAAATTCAATCCAACGGGTTATCCTGTAATGCGACGGCAGTCGGCCAATGTCCCCAAACGGATCAAAATTTAGGTGAATTCAGCAACATTTCGGACACACCCCCCAAAAGGACGCAGGATCATCGAAGAGAAGCTTGGTTTTTCTGTTCGAAACCCTTTGATTTATAAGGATTCAAAGGATTAACGAGTATTTTTAGCGTGTGCAATCGGCGTAATTAATTTAAATACAAATTTTTTTTTAACGTTTTTGTTGCCAAAAGAAAAGAAGGACATACATACAGCAAGAAACTAACAATTTTTCGGCCGTTCCCCAGAAATTATAATGACAAAATTGTGTTAGTAATTGTAGTATGAGCCCAGAACTTACATTTAAATATAAAAAAAATATGAAAGAATATAAAAACTAAAAGCCAGCCAACTGCAGGACACTCCAGGATAACAACTGCCACCCCAAGAAGCTGTACATGAGATACAAGAATCCCATTTGGCAGAGAAACCAGAGAAGAAGCTCCTATATACTAAATATATATCAACAATTGTGCATATCATTTATTGGGCAAAGTAAAGAAAAACGGAAACGGAAATGAAAAACAATAATTAAAATTAAATAGCAAAAGGACATTAAAGCAGGCGAGGAGGCAATACTTTTAGTTCAAATTGAAAGCGAAATCGAAATTGTCAGTGTTTCGGGAGTGTTTACTGTGTGCAATACGAAAGGATATTTTTTTTATCGAATTATAACAAGGAGCAGGTTGAGGAAGAAGATGAGGATCAAGCAGGAGGATCAACGTAGCTATAGCAAAGAACCACTAAGGATTACCTCGGCAGGAACAGCTCAGCAAGTAATAGAAATCTACCTCGTTAGCAATAAAAAAAACACTAATAAAACATTTTTAAACAAAGAAAAAATAGCAAGGAAAAGTGAAAAAAAATAATAAGAAAACAAATGCCAAAATGCAACTCACAAAATACAAAGACGAAGCAAAGTGTCAACTAATTATACGTAAAACTAAAACAAATAACTTTAAATGTAATTGTTTATATGCTATATATATATATATACAACCCTATACATATTCTAGGCTTAATCGAAACCCTTCTGGGCCGCCCCTCCCCCGAGTTGCGCGACCTTGTCATCAGTTTAAATTTGAATCTTTACAGTTTGGCCAGCTACCGTGAATTTGTTGCTCACATGACAACTTACGCAACTTATCTTAAAAGAAAAACTATATATCTATATAGATATATATCCACAGGGGGCGGCGGCCTTGAGTGCGGTGCACAGTAGTTGTTACCTTCGACCATGAAAAACCACATAAAAACCCCTCCAATTATCTCAACAACGAAAAATCAATTGAGAATTACAAAACGAAGCAAAGCGGAAGCGAAACAAGTGATGACGATAGTCCTGCAAAATGATATCGATATCGATAACAATGTCTCATAGTTGAGTGTGGCAACACTGGTTCGGTTTTACGGGAGATTATGAACCTTGGAACTTAAAAATGATTTTAAATAAAAGCAAACATTTATTTGCAGTTGAATTTAAATTAAAATAATAATCTCAAGTGTTTTTTGAAACTCTAAAGGATTTATTTTTAATTATAATCAATTCCAAATCATTAGAAATCCATAAATATCACCTTTGCAGGACTATCAAACATTTTTCGGCTCGCCGAACTTACATTTAAGTACTTCCTTCCCCCCGGTTTTCGTTTGAACTTAGATCTATGACAAAATATATAGTTTTTTTTTGTGTGTGGTAATGTCTTGAAGCAGAATGAACACCTAAGCAATACATGAAGCAGGAAACTATCTCGATCCAAGATATATATAAATGCAATTTCTTGAACAAAACCCTAAAAACGGAAACATATTTGAATTATGTAGCAACTACATGTTAAATTTTAGCAATTAATTATTAAAACTAAAAACAAAGGCAAGAAAACTTACAAATTATACACATATGTATATATATATGTATAAATGCGAGTATATAACGATCGGGTATACATATATATATATCTAATGGACATTTTTGAAAAGCACCAAGTGAGAAACTATAAACACGAACATATAAAGAGCCGCCATGGTCTAATATACATCTATATATGTGTGTGCGTGTGTGTAGTGGAACTTTGACTTAAAAAAAAAATATATAAATATATATTAAAAAAGTAAAAACTAAAAATCGAGAAGAAAACAATAATAATACGACAAGGAACCGTGTACCTTTTTCTCTCTCTGTAAAACCATCACCACCACCACCAGCGCTGGCACAAAAAAGGCCACAAAATGCAAGGCAAAAGGGTTTTATTAATTAATAAATTAATAATTCATTAATTCATGATTAATAATACCAATTTTTATTTCTCCTTTTGTGTCTAGTGCGTGTATATTTGTACATTTTTTTGCAAAAAAGCAGGAAAAACAAAACAAAACCGATACTTTCAGGTGTTGCGAATTTTTAACAGAAAAAAAAGAGATTTTATAGAGCGAAAATAAACATATACAATATATATACTATATAAATATATATATCGGTATATATATGTATATGTTTCCCCCCGAAACCCTCTATCATCCCAAACCAAATCGGAATCCCAGGATCCGCCAACAAATGAATTTATGAATAAAGTATCAGCGCAGTCTAAGGTGTCGCCCTTTAAATATATATAAATAAATATTTATTTATATGATAAAAATCCCCCCGGAAATTGTCAACCCAAAAAACAAACACAAACAAACATATTGAAAGCCAAGCAACTGACACACAGATGACACAGAGAAAATGAATTTTTTTTGAACCGAAATAAAGAATGTAAACTACACACAGCCTGCAAGTTTTACTTTTTTGGGTTACTAACTGGGTTATCCGTCGATGGGATAAGGATGAGGTCTGGCCTTGTCCCCGGTAATTACACATAATGATGATGATCATGATAATGTTGAACTTGAAACTTGATTTTTCCTCAAAACACACATACATTTAGAGGCAGAGGCACAGGCTGGAAATGATGGAAACACTGGGAAAAACTGAAATTTCGGGGATTAACCTAAAAAGAAATAATTGATTTTATTTTGTATTTGGCAGAATATATTTTAATATTATTAATTATAAGTGTATATTTATTAATTTGTGTTGTATTTGTTTTTGTATTTGTTTTAAATTTTATTATTATTATTACTAGTATTTATTTTTTATTTTAGTCTTTAAAAAAAGTCCTTAACATCAATTTAAACCCTTTTAAACGAATAAATTTTAACTAAAGATTTTTTTTTAATTTATTGGGAAAGAAAAGTAATTTACAAATTTTTCGTACACCTGCTTTTAAATTTAATCTATAAAACAGACCATTGAATATGCGGTTCCAGAAACGCCAAAAGCATTGCATACTTTCATGTGAAAACTTTATTAATTCAATTTATAAACTGCGGAAAAATAAATAATTTTCAGCTGCAATTTATATATTCAACGTTAGAGCCAAGAAACGAAGGTTCATGAATAGCAGAAAAAGTTCCTTTTAAACTCATCGATTTTTATTTTATTTTAGGGTTTTTGTTATTTAATAATTTATTGAAAAGGAAATTCTTTTTTAAGTTTTCCTTACATCTGCTTTTTAATTCAATCTATAAAACAGACCATAGAATATGCAGACCATAGAATATGCCAAAAGCATTGCACACTTTTATGTGAATATTTTATGAATTCAATTTATAAACTGTGCAAAAATAAATTATTTTTAGCTGCAATTTCATAATAATTAGAACCTTACTTAAGCTATTATTCCCATATGTATAATCTATTATTATTAACGAACTTTACCCTGCAAATTCTCTCAGTGCACACTCTTGAGGCGCAGCAGGATAGGGGCAGGGCAGGAGGCAGGAGGAGCGCAATCACGCAGACCGTGTCCAATTAAAAGGCGCCGTACATCATTTGGAATGCAGGCATCGCCGAAATCGGGAAAATCTACAGGTGGTGGCGACGCCACGACGACGACGTCGACGATGGGTTTCCTGTGCTCGGAAAATCAAGAACCGAGAACCTAAAAACGAAAATCGAAAAACCAAAAGCCGAGTCTGAGCCGAAAATGGATAAAAGTGGGCGATGCCCGGCACTTGCACTTGGCCCTGCAGTTGTACTGCCTTTGATTATTCGAAATGTCAGGTGTGGAGAGTGGAGGAAGGAGGATCCAAGAAACAAGGTTTATGCGTGGTCCAGAATATCTCGAATAATAATATTAGTATTTAGGAATAAAGAGTTTAGAAGAGGATACAAAAAAGAGTTGTTCATAATTTTAAAAATTTCCAAATACAAATTCAGTGACACACCGGTATTCAATTGTTTTTAGTTCAAAGTTGTTATTTAATTAAAAAAAAGTTACTAAATAAATTAGGAGAGGCTGAGAAAATTTATTAATTAATTTATACATTTTGTATACTCTTCCAGGGTATTATAATTTCAGTCAGAACTTTTGCCACGAAGTGAAGGAGTCATTTGCGACCCTATAAAGCATATACATATATTCTTAATCAGCATCAACAGCCGAGTAGACCTAGTCGTGTCCGGTTGAAAAAAATCAAAAAAACATAAGGGGTAACATAATAAAAATTGTAAAAAAAAAAATTAAAAGAGAACGAAAATTTAAAAAACGGTTTAAATTCAGTTAACAGATTTGTTAACCTAATAAAAACTAGCACAAACCCGTTTTCCTAATTAAAATTAATGCATTTTTGCCTGAAATATAAAATATTAAAAAAAATCAATTATCCAAAAAAAATAGTCCTATAAAAAAATGTGTTCAAAAACTATTAAAGGCACATATTTGAGATCTTTTCGGTGGTATATCAAGGCTTTATAAAATCACCGAAAAGACATATTTATTTAAATTCAAATTAACATCCTTACTAATAACAATAAACAAAACTATTTTTTTAATTTAAAATAAAATGTAATATTTTTTTTTTTCAAAATTATATATTATTTTTATTATTAAATGTATACTTATAAAAAAAAGTTCTTAAAAATTCCATGATCATGATCTTCGATTATCGCATAAACCCGATCAAAGTAATTCAATCGCCGCTCAAGGACGGCCGGTAGAGTGGTTTTTCCTTTGGCATTTTCCTTCCTTTTCTCGTCGCTTTTCCGCGTGTATTTGTGTGTGTGTGTGTGTGTGTGTATGTCGAATCGGTGTAATTTATTGTTGCACGCCAACTTAATGAGTCCCGCGTGAGTGTGTGTGTGTGCTGGGAACAATGAGGACTTCGTTGCACACACCTTGCTGCACTTAATCCGGTGGAAAATCAGGAAAAGTAATGGCATCGCAGGTAGAACGAAACGAAAACTGATCCATTGTGCCACAGTGTGTGTATGTTACTGTGTGTGTGTGAGGGTTGGTGTGGGTGTGTGCCAGTCTTTTGATTGAACAATCCGATATGCTGGCACTTTTCATTAGAGAAGCCAAATCGGTCTTTAATAATTATATTCGAAGAGATAACATTTTTAATATGTGGTTCAAGGTATTTAAAAAAAATATTATTGTTTATGAAGATTATGAAGAATTATATTTTATATATAAATATATTAAATAGTTTCTTAAAAAAAAGTAATTAAAAAACCCGAAATTCCAAAAGATAAATGTATGTATTTTATTTTTCCTAAAACTTAACAGAAATCAACTTAAATGTTTAAAAATGCCTTTTTCCAGTATGAAAAATTTCATTAAAAACATCTAACATCTATTTATACGTTTTTTTAATGAATTTTTAAAAATATAAATATATTTTATTAAATATATTTCATTCAATTAAGAAAAATAACTTCCAAATTGTCTAGAAAAAATCCAAAAACACAGCACAAACACACACAATCATGCAGCACCTCCGCTGCATTGCCTCACGAAAATGGAAAATGGTAAATAGAAAATTAAGAAAAATCAGACGGGGGTAGGTGGGGGGGTCTTTGGCGGCATCATTGTGTCCAAGGCAAACCGCATTAAGGCGGGTCAGGGAAATGGGAAATGGTTGAGCCAAGTGAAAGTGAAAGAAAAGTCTCCGGGATGCAGTTCTACTTATTCTTTATATATTCTTTTAGTTTTTCTCTAATTTTTGTTGAAACATTAGCATATGCAGGGGGATTAGCTTCTTCCCCTTTTTTTTCCTCCCGATTTCGGTCAAAGCTCGCATCCTCGGGGAAAATTTAAAACCTTTTAAAGGCGCTTTTTCTCTGTTAGCTGCGCCTAAAAGCAGCTTACACTTATGCTGGGCACACACACGCACACTCTCCCACACACACACACACACACACACACACACACACACAGACACACACATATGGACACTGCTCCTGATGGTTGGGTAAACAAAGGATGTGAATTTCCCTGGGACTTTTCAGCTTGGGGTATATACGGGGTCTGTTATTCCCAGAAAGGAAATTTTTATTTCACTTGAAAACCTTCCAAAAAGTATGCTATGATTTTTTGTATGGAATTTTTAGGAGTTTTTTAAAAGGGAAATCTTTATTTATTTATTTATTTTATTTTTATTATTACTCCAGAAAGGAAATTTTTATTTCACTTAAAAACCTTTCAAAAAGTAGACTATGATTTTTTGTAAGGATATTTTAGAAGTTTTTTAAAAGGGAAATCTTTATTTATTTATTTATTTTATTTTTATTATTACTTGGAAAAATGCTTGGCTTTTCATATCACTTAAAATTGTGTCTAAAATGCTTTAAAAGTTAACTTTTTAAAATATATATTTTTCACGAGTACTTAACATATTTTTAAATTAATAAAAATCCTAGACATAACATTGCTAAATTATTTTACAATCCAATAAGCACCGAATTTGGTATCTAAAATATTTTATTGCTTACATTTAGACACCTTTTTTTAATAGATTTAAAAATTCTAGGAATATTTGAATGAATTCAGAAGCTTAACTAAGATATGGATTACTCTCACGCTATTTAAAAAATAAATATTAATAATAAATATAATATGTATAAAACATTTCAAACCTCACAAATATTAAAAAAAAGGGGTAACTTGCCGTATCAACACTGTTGCTCTTACTTTAAAATTTGTATTTTTTTCTTTACTTTGCATACGGAATGGTAATGCCCGAGGGAGAAAGTCCTGTGCGCCCTTTCTCTCTTTCAGGGGGCGGGATGTACTATAAATTCACATAACTCCGGCTGTGTGTGTGTGTGTGAGTGCCCGAGTTTGAGAATGTGACAATTGGTTACGTCTGTGTGTGTGGGTGTGTGTGTGTGGGTATCGAAAATAGTGAAAGTGGATTGCGAAATGGGAAAGGAAGATTGAAAGGAAGATAGGTAGACTGCGAGAATGCACTGCCAAAGGAACTGATAAATAGAAGATATTGTATTATTTATTAAATTATTATTATGTTTTATATTATATCTATTTTTCTTAAGAAATAATAAAGATTTAAGGTTTATTAAGTTAATTCTCAGTCATTGGAAAACTGGTTTATTTATTATATACAATTTTATGGCATACTTTTGGGTGCTATTTTTTATTTGATTGTAAATTTTTTGTGCAGCATTTTTGATAATGAAATACAAGCAATCAATATCATTTTTTTATAGACAAGCATATAAATATATTTTGTGATTAATAAATTTTTTAATTTAAATTTAATAATAATAATTTAAACTAAGCTCTTTTGTGAAAGAAACTCTTTTAAAATTAATCTTATTAATCGGTTTGCTGCTGAGCAGAACCACGTCCACGCAGGACGAGACCTTGAAGGCTAAAGTCCCCAAAAATCCCGCAGGACTTCCAGCCTCCGTCCGAGTCCCCCTTCCATGCATGCTCCTCCTCCCCTCCCCCCCGTGCTCCAGCTCCTGGTCTGGGCAGCTGCTTCCGCTTTGAATAAAACGCATTTTTCAAAAGCGCCCGAGTGTGAGTGTGTGTGTGTGCGTGCATGAATAATGTAAATACATATACATATACACGCTGTGTGTGTGTGTGTATGTGCTTATGTGCTGTCACTGTGGGCGTTTTTTGGGCAGCTGGGCAGAGGCCCACCTAGCCCCACCCCCACCCCCCTTTGGCTGAGCCAATATTGAAACTTTCAACTATACAACGCCAGCGCACACAAATACAATTCAAATTCGCCATGTGTGTGTGTGAGTGTTAGAGTGTGTGTTTGGCAAGCGGGATTTGTGCACTGAGAGAAATTTAATTGAAAAGCTGTGAAATTAAAGTTTAAAGAACAAAATTTAAGAATTTATTTTGGAGAATAATAAAACAATAAAAGTTCTAACAACTAACTTTTGAGAACATTTTAAATTTAAGAGGCTTTGAAAATTATAATTTTATATTTTAATTTTTATATATATATAAATTTATATTTATAACTGTGTAGCTTTTCGTTACTGTCTTCTAAAAACTTACTTCAGATAACATTTTTAATTTAAAGAGCTTTGGAATTTGTTACTTTATTTGTTTTTTTTATAATTAAAATTTATTGTGAATGTATAAATGAATATGTTTAATAATGTTGCCTTCTGTTTCTGTGTTTTAGCAACTTATTACAGTTTTTAAAACCCTTGAAAAGGTATCTAAAATTATGCTACCAAATAATTATAGTTTATATTTCCTATTGTAACAATATTTAATACTTTATTTATGCACGTTGTTTCCTTTTAAATTCTCGATCCTCCTCTCTATCGATCATATTATTCATTTTATACATTCGATTATCGATAACTTAATGCTATACAATAGTTCCTATCGATATTAGTGTAAGCTAGTATTTTATATTTATACACAGCTTACACTATCATACTAAACTTTTCTCTGCGTGTACCTGGACCACTTTCACTTCTTTATTTTTGTTGTTGTTTCGCCAGAGCCAAAAAACACTGGTCTGGCCTGTCTCATGGTCGAAGCGATAAAAAAGCTTAGGCTTATGCTTTCTGCACATTTTAAGCTCCATCCACCGCCTAAAAAAAAAACCAACCCCATCTCCTCCTCCTCCTCTCCTTTCGCAGGCAGCGTCCACCCGAAGGACAACAACAATAACAACAACAACAATGCCTAGAGCTGAAAGCATGCGTAATTCTGTGGAGCGTAAAGGGGGAGTGGAGTAATGGAGGAGGGGGGGTGGGGTGTGGGTAGAGCTGGGCACATATGTGGCCCCCCCTTCCCCCCGCCTAACGAAATGGAGGGGCGGCTGTCCGGCAAGGAAATTTCGTTTTGATTTTGCATGGACTTTTCAAAATTTATGCGCTATTTGAAATGTAACGCACGTGTGTGTGTGTGCTGGTGTGTGTGTGTGTACTTGAGCAAAATTAAATATCCAAAGGGAGAAGGGGGGAGGTTTTCCTTTCGGCCTTAAGGCTTTTCCGCCTTTAAGCCAGGCCAAAGCTTAAATTTAAGCCTAAGTAAATAATTTTAAGTGCTTTAAATAAATTATGCATGTTTATTTATAATATATATTTAATGATAAAATTAACCTCAGGTGAACTTATTTTATAAAAATCCTTAAAATCTACTTCTATTTTCTATACTTTCGGACTACATTTTAGCATTGGTTTACATCTTAAAATGTAATTATTTTTTCGCTAAAACCTTCTTGTATTTTCTTCGTTTTTTAATCAACTTTCATAAAAATAAAAAGGATGAATTTGAAGCCTTTTTAATTCGTTAGTTAAGTGTTTACTAACATGTACGCAAAATAGTTGTAATTTATCAAATTAATCCCCCATTTGACGCTCGCAGTGTATAATTGAATTTATACTAATTTTATTACAATCATTCTAATAACTTTTTAGAATTTTTAAAATGTAAATAATTAATTTTAATTATTTAATTTTAAGTTAATAAAGCCACTCCGACTTCAAGTAAATTAAAACCAAGCTCTAAAAAAACCCATGAAATATGGAAAGTTGTTTTTCGCGTTAGCTTAACTCATAAATAGATTAATTAAAATAAGAAAAATAAACATTTTAAAATGCCGAAAAATAACTTTTGAGTAATGTTATTACTATTTTTTTAAGTAGAAACTTAAAATTGGTAATATCGCCCATTTATACCCATGTGGCAAATTAATCTAATCTTTGCTGATTAAGAAATGTTTCCTGAATTGTTAGGGAGATGTATTATTTCATAATTTTTCTTATTTTCATTTCACTTTTTGTGAGCAAAACCGTATTCTCAGAGTAGGTTGCTCTTAGAGCATCTTCTTTTTCTTCTTCAATGATTAGAGCGTGGCTGTTTTATTAAATATATTAATAAACCAATAAATTATAAATAAATCGTGCTTCTAATTCATATTTATTTTATTAAATTTAAACATTTGGCAACGCCAGGCATTCCAAAAGCGCCAGATTTCTTCTATCTATCTGGCAGCGTTGCTCCAATGTGACCAGCTTTCGGCCAAAGCGGAAATGCTCCCTTACCCCAGCAGGCAAAACCGGTACCGCTAAAATCCTGGCAATATTTTCACAAGAGGCCGAAATATGTTTAAAATAGAATTTAATAAACGACTGATCCCCACTAGTTGGGAAATCAACTCACAAACCCAGTAGCCCGGTCCTGTCACAGTGTCTAGTGTCACTGAGAGCCCTTGAGTGAGGAGGAAGCAAAAAAAACATAATTCAGACTTCAGAATGGCTGAAACGGACTTTGTGGAGATCGATGGATCCTATATGGAGGGCGGTGGACAGGCGCTGCGCAACGCCCTGAGCCTGAGCTGCATCCTGGGCAAGCCGGTGCGTGTGGTGAACATCCGGGCGAACCGCCCGAACCCGGGCCTCTCGCACCAGCACATGCACGGCGTGAAGCTGCTGCGGGACATCGCCAAGGCGGACGTGGTGGGCAATACGATGGGCTCCACGAAGGTGGAGTTCATACCGCACACCGTACGCGCCGGCAAGTACCGCGTGGTGGCCCAGACAGCGGCCAGCATCACGCTGATCTACCAGATGGCCATGCCGGTCCTCCTGTTCGCCGGCGGCGCCTCGCAAGTGGACGCCACCGGGGGGACGAACGTGGGCTTTGCCCCGCAGGTGGAGTACATGCAGCAGGTGCTGCTCCCGAATCTCATGCGCTTCGGGATTAGCTTCGAGCTGAAGCTGCGCCACCACGGCTTCTTTCCGCGCGGCAACGGACGCTGCGTGCTGGACGTGAAGCCGGTGAACCACGTGAAGGCCGGGCAGCTGGTCAAGTTCGGAGAGCTGGACAAGGTGGGCGGCGTGGCCTACTGCGCCGGCCGTCTGCCCATGAGCATTGCCCTGGACATGCAGCAGACAGCGCGGCGCGAGATCCATCGCCTGTGGCCCTCCCAGGACTGCTGCATCGAGACAAAGAAGCTGACGTTCGACATGGCCTCCGACAATGGGGCCGGCATCCTGGTGACTGCCCACACAACCACCGGCTGTGTCCTCGGCTCGGGGGCGGTGGGCGAGCGGAAGATGCACGGACACTTGCTCGGCTCGAATGCCGCCTGCAAGCTGACCGAATATGTGCGCAAGGACATCTGCGTGGACGCCAACATGCAGGACCAACTCATCATCTATATGGCTCTCGCCGCCGGCTGCTCGCGGATGCTCACTGGTCCGCTTACGAAGCACACACGCACCGCCATCCATGTGGCCGAGAAGCTCACCGGCGTCAAGTTCGAGGTGACCATCGAGGACTGCGGCCAGACGCTCGTGACCTGCGAGGGAATGGGCCGCCTCAACGAGTTCCTTTAACAATCGATCTTTACTTACAAAATGTTGCCTAAATTATTGTTTACGTTTATACAAGAAGAATAAAGCAGCGCTGCGCTACAGACGGCGGAAAATGGCCAAGAAATGATCGCCCTTGTTGCGCACCACCTTGGCGCCCTCCTCGCTGCTCTGGTACAGCTTCGGGGTGATGGGATCAGCATTCTGTGGATGTTGGAGAGAGATTTCCATGAAACTAAGCTGGGATTTTCTATGATTATTCATTACATACCGCCTCCTGCTCGTCGAGGCGCTCGTACAGCGGATGCTGCTCCATATGCGCCACAATCCACTTGTGCAGGTCCTCCACATCCGTCATGGTGTACACGAGGCCCTGAAAGGGAAAGAGAAACCTTTGTTTCCTCCAGTTTCTATAATTTCTTCCTTTATACTCACTCCCTTCTTAAGCACGTAGGCATACTCGGAGAGCAGGGCCTGGTTGATGATGCGCCACTTGTGCTTGGCACGCTTAAAGTGCGGATCCGGGTACAGGAAGAACATCTTCTCCAGCTGGCCCTTGGCGAAGTAGTTCGGCAGATACTTCATCGCATTGGTGCGAATGCAGGCAATGTTCTGGTACGCGCCTGCCTCGCCGCTCTTGTGCCTCAGTGCCGTGATCCGGTCCACCACGTAGTCCGACACCTTGACGCGGATTTCCATGCCGATGGAGAGCTTCTCGGGGAACATTTCGCCCAGCGTAACCAGGAAGCCGCCGTAGCCACAGCCAATGTCCGCGAAGCTCACCTGCTGGCCCTCCTGGATGCTCGGATACAGCGCACGCCAGTCCACATCCTGTGGCCGGGCGGGACTGCAAAATCAGGCGAAAAACGGTTAAGTGGGAGACATCGGATCTGGAGGAATCACTTACTAGTCGAAGCTGTGGTCAGCAATCGGGTTGGAGTGCGCCCGCTGGCGGTAGTAGCGCTTCTGGGGCAGCCCGGTCACCAAGGACGTGCAGTTTAGCGCCGCCGGCTCCCGGTCTCGATCCTTATCCTGCGTCTGGCCCTCGGTGGTCACCATAATTCCAAGCAAAACACAAAACAGAACCAGCGAGCACGTTGGCCAAATAGAGCTGGCACTATCGGCTGTTTGGCAACTATCGTAAGATGTGATTGGTGAAATTAATTGTGCAATATTTATTTATTTTTGAGACTCAATGTAAAAATACAAGCAAGAGCGGGAGAGAAAGGTGCTATTATCTACTGTTATTAACCATTCAATATTATTTATATTCCAAAATATCAGGAACAATCATTTAAGTAAGGTCACATCTAAAGCGCGCTCGGTTTGAACTAGTCTGGCAGCACCGCTGAGTTGTAAACAATCGAACTTGCAACGCTAGTTTTGGCAAAAATAAAAGCATTCAGCCCAGCGGTGGAGGGGCGGGCAGAGAATATTTTATTTCCAATATGTAAGTAACACTCTTTACTCCAGGCACAGTTATAAGTTCATTCATATGTGTGTGTGCAGCGCCGCACGTACGCGCGTTTTGAGCTCCTTCCACTGGAATGGAATTTGGGGCCGGCTGGGAGAGGACCTTCTGTCTCCCTCACACTCATTCTTCCTGCTTCTCTCACACAGTGAAGGGCATATTTGTTGTTTATTATTATTATTATAATAATAATTATTATTATAATAATTATTATTATAAGTTTATTTTTTATTATTATTATTTTCTTGTCCACTAATTAATAATACCTTTTAGGATATTATAATTCTATTTTCGTTTCGGTAGAAAAACGTTTGAACTCAACAATCATATTTTTCTTTTGCTTTTAACTATGCTATAAGACAAAAATAAACATATTTCTTAATACAATTTAAAGTTCCTTATGGGATTCCATTTAAACTATATTTTTTGTTAGTATAAGTCAGGTATATTGACGAAAAATTTAGCTATAGTTACATACATATTTTTTTAATCTCACTCAATATTTGGTACAAATAATATAATTCCCGGAAACCTGATAAGCGCTCTGTAAGTTATTTAAAAATTTGAATATTTTGAGCCAAACTCTCAAAGTCTGATTGACAAGTGTCATTTTAGCTTTAAGCGGACACTGACAAAACAGTCTAGGACAGTGATTTAGATAAGGAGTTTGAAATTGAAATAAGTTAGGATTCAAAGAGATAGCTATCAATGCCCTTAAAATGTTTTTAAATTCTATAAATATATTTTTTTATATAAAAACCTAGCATTGAAGATTGTGGGCAACTACTAAAGGCTCTTTGATATCTGTCGCACACTTATCAACAAGTTTTTATGGTGTGCCAAAAGAACGAACATTTTCTATTTAATTATTAACGAAGTATTTGTAATTGGGAACAAGCGGTATTTGTTACTTGTCGCGGGGCGAAACCGCAACGGAGGAAACCAAAACTTTTCTGGTTGCTTTGCTTTCGGTGATGCAATTTAACCGGCAACGACTCTGTACAGTGCTTACTGGCAACAGGTGGATCGGATTGGGTTATGCGCGGAGTGCATTGGTCTGTAACTCCGCGAAGGTTAAGTTGTGTGTCCGTTTGTTACTCTCTTTATTATTATTATTACTTTAACTGCTGGCCGTTCCAAATTAAAACCGGTGCTGGCTGGCTGGTGGTGGGGTGAAAGGCGTGGCCGGTGTAAAGGAGGTAGAAGAGATTGCTTGAAATTGGAAGTGAAGTGCGACGGCGGCAAGGTCGCGCCGTTTGCGTTAGTAAAAAACACACGTTTACACGCACACATACCTGGTCGAGTAATGCGTACAGCTGTGGGCATAACAACAGGTTAAAAAAATGTTTAGTCAATCAAATAAAGCTAAAAAATTGATATGCTAAAACATATCCCTAATGGTTTTAAAATGTATTTCTATATCACAAAATAATAATATGCAATTTATACAGTACATTTTAATTTAAGCCTAAAATTCTAGTGCTATCAACTTGCCCTCGACTGTGCGCGCACACTTGTACCCGACGGGACTGGAGGCTCAAAGCTTCCAGCGCCATAAGCGGTTCGTTGCTCACTCGGGACAGACGTGGTCTCGCTCGCTCCCACCACGTTTGGTTCTCGGTCTCTGCAGCAGCTGTGCCTTGCTAGCAGACCTGTTGCACGCTCTTTCTCTCAGCGTCGCATCCGTTCCATTGCGCTTCCAGTTGTTTTTTTGTTTTTGTTATTGTTCCAACTGGCTCGAGTGGTGAGTGGTGGAAGAAGAAGCAGAGTTTGCAAATAAACAAAGATGCGTCGTCGTCCGTCTGTTGCGATTAGCAGAACAGTCGGCAGCCTCTCTCATCTCGAAAACGTTTATTAATACGGAATTTCCAATCGGATGAATCAGCCAGCCAGCGGGCAGCCAGTTGTCGGCCACTCGAGGCTTAAATTTAAACAAAATAATTAGAGCACGTACAAATAACTAACTGATAAGGCGCGCTCAAGTGCATTGATTGATTGCTCGGAAGTGGAAAGTCGCAAAGCTCCTAATTTAAACCTGTGAACTCAACTTTCAGGTGGCAACCCTGCTGGCGATTGACTCTAAACTTGGCCCACGCGAATCCTGGTGGCATCAGGAACGTTCTACGGATACTGCAGCACACACCAAGGTAACGAGTTGTAAGAAAAAAATCTGAAAAAAATTTTGAAAACGATTTTCGAAACAGCCAACCCTTGAGAATACTCAGCGCACAGTGGTCTGAAAGCCATTTGCACAACCGCAACATACACACAATGGGATCCATCAACTGCAAGGAGTACAAAACCACGGGCAGCACACCCAAAAAGGAGAAAACCCCAGGTAATTATAGAGCTTTCCCCTTCTTTTTTTGAGAATTGAGTTAAATTTTGGAGGTTTTAGTGTTACAATTTAAAAGTCGAGTACAAATTGAAGTGGTTTATAATTTTAATCACATAGAAATAATATTTAAACAGTTTTTTTACACAGCAGTAGACCCGAATTTGTATAGAAATTAAATAAGCATATAAAAAATAGTCTTGTTTCGGTCGTATTTCTAAAATTTGAGTATAATTTGATTAAGAAACAGTGGAGTTACTGAACATTCCAGTTTCCAGAGTTTGTGCAACCTTTATGTGTTGACAACACCAGTGTTGCCCAACACATATCTCGATGCATGTACCTAGCAACATTTCCTCAAGCATTCAGTTGTCAAATTTAACCCCACAAAGCAAGGGGTGCTGCGGTATTTCTCATTAAAAAATAAAATATTGCACCTTTAAGATATATATGGATATGGTTTCTATACTGCCTCATTGTTAAAACAGTTAAACTTATAAAAATGTAATTGTGCAGGTTTTTTGGGTTAAGAATTCTTTGAAAATTAGTTATATTATTTGTTTCTGAATTTATTTTAATGGAATTTATAATAATAATAATAATAATTTATAATAATTTCAATAATATTATATAGTAATAGTAAAAGTAGCCTGAAATGGATTCTAATTTAATTTTTATTATGATTATTTCCATACAAATTGGTCAGCTTTTTCCGTGTGCAGAGTTTATATGTACTTTCTATCCCAACTCCAATTGTCCCCCCCGTGGCAGTAATTAGGAAAAGTGTGCGGTCATGTCGCAGATGGATCCGATGATAGCCGCCAACGCCGTGCTCCTTTTACCGATCGAACAAGGCCAATATTGTATGGGAACTTAATATGGATTGGAGATTGGAAGAGTGGGAATGACCCGCTTTGGAGCGCTGCTGGTGGTTTGTTGCGGGGGTTTTCGGGGTACGGAAGGCGGTTAGATAATTGTCTCAGCCCCCCGAAAAAGAGATGGAGAATAGCGAAGGAGACAGCGGGTGAGAGCAACTTGTTTGCTTCTTTGCTGAATCATTGCTATAGTGAATAACGCTCGAAATTGTACAATAAGTAATTAATATAAATATAATATTATTTTTTTAATATTCAATATTTATTTCTAGGGAATATTTTTATTTTAGTATGTTAAAAAACTTCCAAATATGATCAAAATCACCTTCGAAAAGCTTCCTCAAATATAGTTTCCAATTAGGAAGAGTTCCGTTGCTCCCAATCGATATCCACTGTGGCTACTGCTATCGGCACTCCGCCTTTAGCCTCTCTTCATTCTCTTCTCACTTCTCTCTTTCTCATGCCCATGTTCTCTTGCTCTTGCTTTTGCCTTTGCCTTTGACTTTTCGCATATTGCCCCCCACTCGCTTTCGCTTACATCGACGGCTTCATCGGTCGTTACCGTCATAGCCAGCGATTCATTCGTCCGACAACAGCCGGCGTTTAAGCGTTGAAAAAGCTCTTAAAAATCCAGTGAACATAGTTGTGAATTCTCTTAAACAATTTATTAGTCTCTCCTCTGATATCTGAAATCGGAAATCCTTTGCGGAGTCAACACACACACACGTATCTACATACCTTTTCGTGTGGTTAATTATTAAGGTGAGACCTGCTCCGCTGTTGTGTTCTCCGGCAATTGTTGCTCTGGCTTTATCAACATTATTATTGTATTACCACTATTATTATTTAGGTTTTGGTTGGCCCTGGTCGCAGTTTGAGTCACAGTCCCAACCGGTTTTTGTTTTTATTATTTAGACGCGTGTGTGTAAGAGAGACCCGAATCTAAGATTAACATGGCGAGTCATTCCTAATTAGACAAGAAGACAGACAGACAGAGAGCCGAAAGAGACGGTAAAGAGGTTGGAAAAGTATGTGGGTACAGTGCAGCCTAGAATTGTGGGTCTATTACTTAAGAATTCTATGCTAGAACTTAGATTTTTAAAGGATCTGAGAGAATTTTCAAACAGTTGCTTCAAGATTAATTTTAGAGTCCTTTTAAGGTGTAAGGTTAATAGTCTTAGTTATTTCGTTCCACAGAAATCGAATTTATTATAAGTTATAAATATAATCCACAGATTAAACTAAATTTCTGTGTATCGGAATATCTAAGATTTTAATAATATCACTTATTATTATTTAAAAATAAAAAGAATATCGTATTTTTAACAAACGTAGGATTCAAATTTTAGGAATAATGATTGCTATAATAATTTTGTAACCTATTTAAAGCTTGAGCAGATTGTCCCAAAATAATTTATTAGAGTAAAATATTATTTTGCTTAATTAAATTAATCATTTTTAAACCATCTAGAAAGATCTTTTTGAAGTCTAAAAACTTTTCTTAATGCTCTAAAATTCATTTGTGCAAAAAAGTAAAATAAAAATTCTAAAAACTATTTTTAAAAAGTATAAAATGAAAAGAAAAATTCTGTATAAATATGCTTAAGAAGAAAGTTGTGTATTATTTAATTGCTAATAATATTTTTTAGAATTGCTAATAATATTTTTTAGAAATGCTGAAGCACTTCCCTTAGCAAATACATAACTTTAAACCGTATTTCTTGTAGCATATTTTCGCTACTCACTGTATGGGAATTTCAGATGACTTGTCATTCTCTCTTCATGACGACTATGATGATGATGACGATGACAATGTTTGCTGGATTCCCAGTCATGTCCAGAGCATATATATGTTTAGTTCAGCCCCCGATTAGGTTTCTGATACTCCCAATACACCCGCAAACTGCCGCATCATTGGAAGCCCATTCAATATGCGCGGGGCCTTATCAATGGCGATATATCAGAGATATCAACGGTGAAGCATGCAAGTCACTCGAGATAGGGGCGTGGTGGGCACTATATAGCCGTATCAGATTCGGAACCGACTAGAACTAGAACAAGAACTATAAAGTGGAACACGGGTTTACAGGTGTTGACAGTCTTGTTTCCTTGATGACGTAGCAATGGGCTAAGGTTCTCTTTCTTTTTAAAGTTTGACATTGAAGGAGGTGAAATAGATGAATGAATGGATGGATGAGTCTATCGATCGGATCCCTCAGGACCTGGTTGCTAAGAATCGCTTTGTTGTGGTCACTGGTAACCAGGATACCTTGGCAATTAGCCAGCTGCTTCCCTTCCCTTGAAAGAAAACTTAATTGAAATGCAAACGCAGTTTTAGTTTTTTGCTATTTATATCTATAGTTTACTTTTTATCGGTAAAATTATATAAAATAAAGAATATATTTCGAAAGATTCCTTGCTATCAAAATTAGTTTCAATAAGAATTTACTCCTTAAACTCGATTTATTAATTAGAGTTTGAATTTCCTTGTAATATAATTTATTACCAAACAAGATAGACACTCAATTGGAGCTTATACTATACATTATCGGTTATCTCTTCATTATAATTTATGATCCCACGATATTATATTATCTGTTATCTGTTCTATAAACATGGTTTAATATTGAATCCTCTTCGGGTTGGATTATAACCCTTCATCAAGTTTTCTTGGAGCCCTTTTTGACGGCCAGCAGTTCGAGGCGTGTGATGGCATCGTCCAGGAATCTGCGCTGTTCCTGCAACTGTGGGAGGAGCTCCTCGGCGCTCAGGGGACGCGAGGATTTTCCCGAGGAATTTCCCGCTGACTTTTCCGACTCTGCAGACCAGCGGCTGCGAAGATTGGCAACGCCCACCGAGGGCCTCAGCATGTCCAGGACTCGCTTGATGATGGAGGGACTCGAGCTTTGGTGCTGCTGCTGGTCATGATGATCCTGTAGGTGGTGATGCTGATCCTGCTGATGATCACTGGCCACACTGCCCTGGGGAAACTCCGGCATGGTCAGCAGGGGTCCCCAGAGGAAGGAGCCCAGGCCGGGCCCTGGGGCAGCAGCTGGAGGCGTGAGCTCCGTGTGCTGCTCCAGCTGCTTGCCCTGGCTGGCAAAGCGACCGTCCAGCAGCTCCAGCTGTCGCTTCAAGTCGTCCAGCTTGTGCTGCAGGTGCTCAAAGTCGGCGGTGAGGTTGATGGCCAGCCTCTGGGTCGTACCCTCTCCCTTGGCCAGGCTCTCGATTTGCCCCGCCAGCTGGTGATCCCTCAGCTGCAGGTCGTCTAGGAGGAGCTGCGTCTCCGGTCTGGCTGGCTGCTCCAGGAAGAGACGGGAGATCTCCGCCTGCAGCAGCTGCTTGTGCGTGCGCAGCGAGCTGAGCTCCAGTTCTTGAAGGCTGCTAAGGTGGCTCTGGGACTGGGATTGGATGCATTCCAATCCCAGCAGCAGCAGCAGCAGAATCCGTACCAGAAAGACTTCCGAACACGAGCGAGGCATTTTCTTGACTGTCTTTCTACCTGAGCGGCAAGCGTCGTGACAGTGAGACTTTCCCTTGAGTGAAAAACTGGAAAATTTTATGTGTCTACTCGTTCTTATCTGTAGCAAAGATATATATATATTTATATACCTGAATCCACATCACTTAATCACCGTTTCTCTTTCTCTCTCTTTGCATGATGTCTTCGCCGCCAGGCGGCGCCGTGGGTTCCTACCAGTCCAAGTGCAGCAACCAGAGTCCCAGCACAACGATGTCGTCGCAGCCCTCCTCCTCCGCCGACGCCATGGAGTACACGGATCCCGTGGCCGTCGCGTGCAATGTGTCGGATCTCAAGGAGAACGAGATGCGGCAGGTGGACTTTGACGAGGATACGCGCGTCCTTTTGGTGAAGCAGAACGGCAGCCTCAAGGCCGTCGGCGCCAAGTGCAGCCACTACGGAGCTCCCCTGAGCACGGGCGCCCTGGGACTGGGTCGTGTCCGGTGTCCCTGGCACGGGGCCTGCTTCAATCTCGACACCGGGGACATTGAGGACTTCCCCGGACTCGACTCCATACCCTGCTATCGCGTGGAGGTCGGCACTGAAGGTCAGGTCCTGCTGCGGGCCAAGCGCTCGGATCTGACCCAGAACAAGCGTCTCAAGAACATGGTCAGTCGCAGGCCCGAGGACGAGCGCGTCTTCATTGTGGTCGGCGGCGGTCCGTCGGGCGCTGTGGCTGCCGAGACCATCCGGCAGGAGGGCTTCACCGGCCGCCTGATCCTCGTGTGCCGCGAGGAGTATCTGCCGTACGACCGGGTCAAGATCTCGAAGGCCATGAACCTGGAGATCGAGCAGCTGCGCTTCCGCGACGAGGACTTTTACAAGGACCACGACATCGAGGTGTGGCAGGGCGTGGCCGCCGAAAGGTTGGACACGGCCCAGAAGGAGCTGCACTGCAGCAACGGCTATGTGGTGAAGTACGACAAGATCTACCTGGCCACCGGCTGCTCCGCCTTCCGTCCACCGATTCCCGGCGTCAACCTGACCAACGTCTGCACCGTCCGCGAGCTGGCCGACACCAAGGCCATCCTCCGGCTCATCACGCCCGAGCTGCGTGTGGTGTGCCTGGGCTCCAGCTTCATTGCTCTCGAGGCGGCCGCCGGCCTGGTCTCCAAGGTGGCCAGTGTCACGG
This sequence comes from Drosophila watanabei, assembly GCA_008042575.1. Classification (NCBI taxonomy): domain Eukaryota; kingdom Metazoa; phylum Arthropoda; class Insecta; order Diptera; family Drosophilidae; genus Drosophila; species Drosophila watanabei. Next base: position 91,794 of record VNJS01005409.1, read on the forward strand.
TCGTCGGTCGCGAGAATGTGCCGTTAAAAGCAGCCTTCGGGGCGGAGATCGGGCAGCGGGTGCTGCAGCTGTTCGAGGACAACAAGGTGGTGATGCGCATGGAGAGCGGCATCACCGAGATCGTCGGCGACGACGACGGCAAGGTCTCCGAGGTGGTGCTCGTCGACGGCACTCGGCTGCCCTGCGACCTGCTCATCCTCGGCACTGGCTCCAAGCTCAACACCCAGTTCCTGGCCAAATCGGGCGTCAAGGTCAATCGCAATGGTTCTGTGGACGTCACCGACTTCCTCGAGTCCAACGTCCCCGATGTCTACGTGGGCGGCGACATTGCCAACGCCCACATCCATGGCCTGGCCCACGACCGCGTGAATATTGGACATTACCAGCTGGCGCAGTACCATGGACGGGTGGCGGCCATCAACATGTGCGGCGGCGTGAAGAAACTGGAGGCGGTGCCCTTCTTCTTCACTTTGATCTTCGGCAAGGGCATCCGGTATGCCGGCCACGGCGCCTACAAGGAGGTCATCATCGACGGCAGCCTCGAGGACTTCAAGTTCGTCGCGTACTTTGTCAACGAGGCGGACACGGTGACGGCGGTGGCCTCGTGCGGCCGCGATCCCGTCGTGGCCCAGTTCGCGGAGCTCTCCTCGCAGGGCAAGTGCCTGGGACGCGGCCAAATCGCCGATCCGGCCACGCGCCAGGACTGGACGAAGAAGCTCACCGAGCCGGTGGCCCACTATCGCTAAGGAGATCATGGTTTTAAGGATGTGTATTAACTGAGATTTGTTATTATATTTTCATGCAATCGTTGAGTATTCAGTATATATACATAATGTACGCATTATCTGTGTACGATTCATATTGTAGTTGTGATTGTAAACATTGTAATTGTAATTCGGGGGAAGCTCCATTGAGCTCCCGCCGCGAGATTGCCACTTTTGGCCCAGGAGATGTGTGAAAAAAGGAACGTGAGCTTATCATTTCCCAGCACGATGGGTGTTCTTCTTTTTTTTTTGTGTATTTTTTATTAAGTTTTCATTGAAATTGGTTTATTTTTGCTAAATAAAGTTTTACAGTGTCGTAATTAACAAATTTAGTGATGATTTCTCTTTGCAAAAAAAAGTGCTTAGATTCCACTTAATTGTGGCTTTATAAACAAGGTTTTCTTATATTTTATTTAAAAATGAATTTAAGGTAGTCATTGCTTTAATATATATACAGTATTTCAGCAGAAATACAATAAGAAAAACTATTTTAAACGTCGAAGCTGTTAATTTGAGCACTTTCAGTGTGACCAGCATATCACAAAGAATATTACCAATAAAATAGTAGTTTTCGGGTGATTTATATCGATATATACCAACTTTTGTTTAAAAATATACCGAATTTGCAAAAAAAATATTTTATTTAATGTTCTTTACCGATTTTCTTATTCCTTTGGCAAAACATTTGCTTACCTTTAATGAAAAAATGTATTTTAAGCTTGAAATTCTATTAGTAACCAATTTTACATAGAATTGTATTTACCGTTATAATCAAATTATCTGAGATATTTTTCATAAGTAGTTATAGTTCAAGTAGTTGTAAAACTTTTCCAATTTGATATTCTCATCAAAATCAATTGAATGCAATCCAAAAATTTATTAAACGATTAATTGCTCTTAGAACCGATTATACTTTCAGTTCTAGGCCTTATTATAGTGTTGAAAAATAAAAATATATATCGATAATATCACTATCGATAAGCCAATCGATATTTAGACAGGCCTATAGCCGTATAAAATAAAAATCCAATCCGCATATATACACACTACGTCCGGTCCGCTTCGCTCCGACCGTGTGCCGACTGCTACTAGTGTTTTATTTTGTACAGCCCCTTAAGTTTAGTGGACAACATCAACTTCACACACACTCCAGGCACATTTCTCGGCCCCCCACCCGAAATTCTCAAGTGCATTTCTACGGCCCTACTGTTTTTCCCAATTTTCTGTCCAGGCGGCATATCGATAAAAAAAATTAAGAAAAGAAAAACGGAAAGTTGAAAAATATAACAAAACTGAATTAAAGCGAGGAAGAAACAAAACTACATCAACACGCCCGACACTTGCAACAACAATTTAGCGGTTTGTTTTTTTTTGCAGTGCTCTTGTGAGTGTGTGAACCGTACGGTGTTCTTTTTTTCGCGGCGCGGTGCGGCTGTTTTTGTTGTTGCTGCCTCCAATCGCACACCGACCGAAAAACACACACACACACACACACACACATATATATAATATATACAATCGCAGTGTCGCATCCCAAGGAAATCAAATAAAATAAATAAATTAATGTGTGACAACAAACGCCAAGCTAACGCTCGAGTCTGAAAAAAAAACGGAACGAAAAGCCAGCAGCAGCAGCAGGAGAAAAAGCAGGACGAGAGCAGCTGGCCAGCATGGACCTAATCAATAAGTTCAGCGATGCATTCTGGAGTACGCACATTTGGCTGCCGCCAAACACGACATGGGCGGACATAGCGCCCGGCTCCCGCCCGGATGTGGTGCACGCCAACTACAAGGACCTCATCTGGCCCATACCGTTCGCCGCTGTGGTCATGCTGGTCCGGTACACGCTGGAGCGGTGAGTGTTTGCTCCTAAGTTTCCCTCCCTCTTCCCCATTCAAATTGGGCTCTCGCGCTCTTCTCTTCTCTTCCACTGCCTCCGCCTGTTTTGCTCACGCACACACCCACGCGGTGCAGCGACATGTACAGTAATACCGTAATACGGGAAAGAGTCAACTTTATTCATATTTTTTTATTTTTCGCCGCCACCGACAAACATAACCTCCTCACGTGGAAACGCCCAACATTTCACGAGTGTGTGTATGTGTCTGTGTGTGGCGAGCCGCAAGCGCCTGTGTTATTTGTTGTTGTTGCCGTTGCAACTCTAAGTTTTCCCTTCCAATAAAAACAAGAAAAGCAGTGACAACATACCGGCAGCCGGCTGCAGTTTCCAATTCGCCGCCAGGCTTAGAGGGAGCGAGAGAGAGAGATGAATAGAAAATTCCCACAAAAAGAAACCCCTGAGATACTGAACCCGCCTCACCCCTGTGTGTCCTCCAACAACTACTCCCATTCTATTCTTACTAATTGTTTAGTTAAAAGTAAAGATATATATTTGTTTATAGTTTCAACACCATTTCCATGCCGCGTGTTTGCGTATGTACATGTATATGTTTCTATGCACGAGATCGTAAATGGGAACGAACTTACAGTGGTGCACAGTTGTCAATGGAGTTGCAAAAAATATACATTCCAGTTTCCAATGATTTATTCTAATGGAAGTATTTCATACAAAAATTAAAATTTTAAGCCAAATTCGATTATAAACTGTTTAATAATAGAAAATATTTAGAAACAATTCAGTTTCTGCTTAGAAAATATATTTAATAATATATATGTAATTAAAATTTGTCCTAAAATCTAAGTCTGTGACCCATAAATATTACATTTGCTAGATTTAACTTCGTCGTAAACCTGCAACTTGATTCTATTTATGGTCTCAGTCTCTTATTTCCTCGTTCAAAATCCAACTCTGATATTTACTGACTTGTCAGTGTCAGGCGATAAGCAAAGTTTTGGATTGATTCACAGAAGGGCGTCTGGCAAACTTCCCTTCAATCGAAATCGAACACTTTTATAAGAAATATGGTTTAGTTCTGATTTTCGATGTAATTTAGAACATGCAACGATTATAAACAATAGAAAACCTTAAGGGTTTGTCCCAAGTTGAGTGTTTTAAATAGTTGCTCTCCGATAAGATAATGCTTTCGAAGGTAAAAGATTAGTAGGTTTTGTCGAAAGCGCAATAATTCGTATGTTTCGGGGTTCAGTGCTATGAACTTGTGATATATTTTTATACAATTTCCCTGACATTCGAACCACTGTGTGTGGGCCAAAAGAGCAACATTTTGGCCGCTTTTCAGGCCAATTAACCAGCAACCAGCGTTGCCTGAATGTGTGTGCGCTTCGTTTGGGTTGATTGCGTGCAGTTGCATTTGCATTTGCATGTAATTTTCAGTTTTTTCTACTACCCCTCATTATGTGCCCTTAATTTACTAAAAAAATAACTGTAATAACGTTTAAAAACATGTGAACTGGAACTGTGCAGCAACTGTTAGTCTTGTGATGTCACAAATCGCATACTTGACCGGATACAGAGCAAACACGCTATAATTTATTGTACTTTTTCAGGGTTTTATAATATTAGAAGGAGTCGGTTCTGGCCCTATAAATCATATATTTTCTTTATCAGCATTAAAAGCGGAGTACGATCTAGACATTTTTGGACAAAAAATACATTTACTCAATTTTTTCAAAATTTTATAAGTGGTAATTTTCGTTAGAAGTTTCAAAAATTCCCAAAAAGTTTTAATTTTTAAAATATTAAATTTATAATGCTGATTTCTTAACCTAATAAAAACTAGCATAGAACACCTTTAATTTTTTATCGGTTTTCAAGATCCAAAGTCAAACTGCAAGGGTTTATCAATTTCTGCTTCCTGAAGTTACCTTCCTTTTTTGTTTTTATTTTATTTTATATTTTTCAAGTCAATTTAAATATATTTTAATAAAGTATATAAATAGTACTATATATTATTAAGAAAAAATATTTGATTTAACTCAATAAATATAAAATAAAATGAAAATATTATAATGATTCATATTAAATTGAATTGAACTAAATAGAGAAATAAAAACTTGGAAATTATAAGGATTTTTCTTCATCTATTTTCTTGTAAGCCTGTTTTTCGCACAATTTTACGATCAAGATCCTTGTAAAATATTCAAAATATTTAGTTATTAACTTAATTTGACAATAGTTCCCTTTTGAATTATTTCTAATTACTATTTACTTTAATTTCGATTGTTAAGTTCGCTTATTGGAAGTTCCACTGTGGATCCACTCCGCTTGTGCTTCATATTTTCTGCTCTTTCTGTGGGTTTCGATATTCGCTGTTTGCATTTGAAAATGAGATAAAACCAAATCTGTTTCATGGCAGACCACTTTAGTTGTTTCTTTTTTGTTTCTTTTGCGGCTTCTTAAACGAGAATTGGTCGTCAAGGTCGATTTGGAATTTTTGGACTCAGTCTCTGCCTCTGCCTCTGCCTCTGCCTGACTCTATTAACATTCATTTAATGGCAAAAGTCGTAGCCAAATCGTCGCGCTTCGGTTGGGTTCGATTGGATTGAGTTTGAGGCGAGTGTCTCGCCCCTCCTCACCACACCTGTGGCCACCGCCTTGGGGCACCACTGGCACCATCTACCAATACCACGGCTCTCCCCCGATAAGATTTGCGCAAAGATTTACGTATAAAACCTGATAACAGAGCGCGCTGTCGCTGCTGCGCTGCTCCCTCGATTGTTTTACGCCGAACTCGCGAATGAGTGTTGCGTCCATTTGGGGATTTTGAGGAGAGAGTTTTGAGTGTGTGTGTGTATATGTGGGTACAACCAGCAGTGACGGCGTGCTCTAAATTTAAACGGGGGTAGCCGCAAGCTGTCAATGAATTAATCAAATTACTTTTCTACATATTAAGCTTTTAAGATTTGCATAAAGTTAAGCTAAGCATTTGGTTTTTATGACAAGTACGCCTCTGGTATAAAGAATATATATCTCTGACAGAACAGTATCTATTGGGGAGTATGTCAGTCAACCAGCAAGCGCTTTTCCTAGCTGCTAGCTGACTGCTTTCTGGCCAAAAAGCACTTGTCTGTGGATGAGTCACGGCCTTTTAGAAGTTTTCCAAATATGTGCGCACTTTATGGCCCGATTGGCGCTTCCCTTATGGCCACAATGCGGATACTCAACGCTATACACTTTGGAATGTCTGCAAAAATGGGGTTTATGTTTATGTTTATGTTGCGAAAGAGAGCTAAGAGCTAAGAACTGAACCCACCAGAGCAGAGAGCACAGTTGGGGCTAAACTTATAGTGGACATAGTGACACATATATTGGTGTTATCTTTCGGTAGAGTGCACCTCAAGTTTCCCTATAAGGTGCTTTGTTTTCATCAACTTGACGTAAAGTTTTTAACCCATTGAACTGGAATATTTTATCATTTCTAAACAAATCGAGATAAGATAGCCTAGTATCTATTACGATTAATGTGTTTTCAAAGCGGAAATGGTCTCGGAAAACTTTGATTAAATTATAAAAAGTAGTAAAAGATATAACCGGGAGATTAAAGTATTCAATTAAAGAGAGATATAAGGGTTTGAAAAGGAAGTTAGAGTTCCTTAAAAGACAAAATAAAGGTTTCTTAACCTTATTTTACATTTAAGATCAAGTGTTTTTCTGGAAATTTTGATTAAATTATAAAAAGTGCTAGAAGAAATAACCTGGAGATTAATGTACTCAATTAAATAGAAATATTGGGGTTTAAAACTAAGGTAGTTTTTTTAAGACAAAATAAATCTTCTTAACCTTATTTTACATTTAAGATCAAGTCTTGTTCTGGAAAATTTTGTTTATAACTTTACAACTGTTGTTTTTTGTTATCTCAAATCGAATTTAAAAGATAACAGATCTTAGATTATTTTAAGTGCTTTACCTAGAACGCAGATTGCAGATTACTGATAAGTTCAAGCTGCTAGCTTAATGCCCACCACTGTGCTCCGGTGGGCAAGTGCCATTCGTTCTCATTTCGCACTCTCACTCGCACACACACTCTGCGTATGTGTGAGTGCGGCTATGCTGGGGCTTTGTGATACGTAATCACTGGAAGGCGACCCTCAAGCTCGGCGCTCTAGTGCGATAAAATTTCAGGTTAATTATTTTAATGGCTCACATGCACAACAATCGCACACAGACACACACACACCGCCGTCCAGCACACGTACGTGTGCCCCAGAGAGTGGCAAACTATAACTTTGTATGTACACACTAATCTCTGTCGAAAGTTTCCTCCTGCTCCTGCTTCTCCTGCTTCTCCTGGTCGTATTATTTTCCGCAATAGAAGAGCGCGACAGCTTAAAATCTAAAGAACCGATCACAAGTACCTCTCCAAAGAACGGGTTCTTTCCCAGAGTTTTCCCTCGCTTCTCTCACAAACGCGGTCATTCCAAATGCTTATCGTGCCCCACCGATTGTTGCCCAATGGAAGTGAAAACTGAAAAACAGTAAAACAGCAGAAAAGCGTTAAAAGCAGAGTGAAAAAACGCACGTGCTTCATGGAGAGCAAGAGCTAGAGAAGGAGTAGTAGTGGCACCTGGTCAGGTGGGGTTGGAAAAGAGGAAGCCGGAATCGATTCCAGTGCAATTCGTTGAATGTCCAATTAGCACCTCATTCTTCTTTGTAACGAAAACGCAATCGATACGAGTTTCGAGTTGTTCCAGTCAAGTATGGAAGCTCAGAAGAAAGCTACAGGGAAGAAAGAAAGAAAACTTTGAAAAGCCGAAGTTTGAATGCCCTTTGAGCAGGGGGAAGAATTTAATATTGATCATAACTGAGCTTAAAATGCATTAATTATGGTTTTTAGAAGCTGTTTTGTGATAACTTTTAAAAGGTACAAAATACATGGAGATTGTATTTAAAATGTAAGAAAAAGTTTATATTAAATATAGATTTTTTTTCACATTTTTTGTTTATTTAGAATAATTTGAAGCCTTATAAAATATATAATTATAAATGTTGGATAATATGGTTATATTTTTGTTTTTAGAGCGCAATTCTAGATTGACTTATCTGCAAATGCTAAGCAAGAATTTATATGATTTATAGGGTCAGAAATGACTCATTCATTACCTAGCAAAATTCTTTATAAATGCCCTGTTTTTTATTTTTATTTATATATATATTTTTTTTAATAGATGTGTCGTAGTAATATTGACTTCTCTTACTGTTATATAGCAAATTTTTCTATGGTGTAGTAACATTATTTTGACATTTTCTTTATCGGAACCTATACTTACATACTTCCATTCTTCAAGTCAAATTATGCTAAGAAAAATTACCTTTACAATTCTCTGGTAATTCACAAGTTTATAAACAAACTTGTTCCCAGAAATTATATTCATTATATTTTCTTAATTATATTGCAATTAGGCATTATTTAAATGCTGTTCAGTGTGGGAAATCTTTAACCAAGTACAACGTTTCTTGCTAAAGCTAACTATATCTAATGGCTTTTTAGATTATCTTACTTTATGACAATTTATTTATAAACTTTATATATTCTTTAAAATTTGATCTCTTATAATATATTTATTATTTCATAATTTCTATTAACTCTTACAATTTATTTATAAATTCATAGTCTTAATAAGCCTTCTATTTTTTATATCTAAAATTTATTTCATGGAATTCCCCAAGCTTTTCCAAATTTAAAATTTCCCCGCTCTTTGGGGACACTTGTAGTATCCCGCAAAAATTCCCAGTGCCAGCGATAAGTCCCAATAGTTTTCTGCTTAAACATTCAATTTTTGAAAATATTTACTAGCCGCAGATTGCGGGAATAAAACCGAAACTGAAAATAGAGAACGCTAAAAACGCTATAAAGATTATATAGGGACTTCTTCCGATCAATTAGTCGCTGACTAATGGCGCTTATGCTAAATTCCATCTGGCCACCGGGCGTATGACTCAGACCCAGACATCGGACCAAGTCGGACCACATGCAGTCCCCAGAATGATGATTATATAGCTGGGGATGGTATGGTATATGGTATGGTGCTAATCTCACAATCGCCGGCTGGCCTGGCTTGGCTTGCGTGTCGTATTATCGTTGACAAGCGCTGAAAATAATTCCCCCCATGTACATAATATATATTGTATATTGTATATATAAAACAGACTTGTAGCTCGCTTGCTTTTTAGTTGATAAGACCAAGAGAGACCCGCCGAAAAACTGTCGAATTGCCATGGCCAGTCATTGCACTTTGGGCGCGTCATTTGCACATTTGCCAAAGTGAAATTGAATAAATTAAATAAGAATGTGTTGTTCGGGGGCCCTTATCGCGAAACGCCAAATAGCTGTACCCAAGCGGGACTCGATCATAACACCCTCATTATCCGCACGCCAGATATGTACAGCGGCAATTTCGTGATCATGATCTTTTGGCAAAGTTTTCAAATTGCTGGCCTGAACTTGAACCCCAAATGGGGAGCAAGTGACTTGCGTAATTTTAACTTGATATCCGATAATTCTGGTTTTCAAATCGTTTATGAACAATATGGCCATTAACTTGATATTAACTTCGATATTAACAAGAAAATTGGAAGGTAATTTAGGAAACTAATGGGGCAAGATGTCATCGAAAGCGTTTCTATTCTTAATTTAAAGTTGTCTTCTAAAAAACAGCTAAATAAGTAACTTCTGGTTTTCAAATCGCTTATGAACAATATAACCATTAACTTAAACATTCAACAGCTCCATTTTCGATATAAACAAGAAAATTGGAAGGTAATTTAGGGAACTAATAGGGCAAGATGACTTAATTTAAAGTTGTCTCTTACAAAAAATGAATAAATTAGTTACTTAACTCCTAATTCCTTTTAAAAAACATCTTAACAAGTGACTTGTCTTTAGTTTATTTTAGTTTTTATTTCCCTTTAACAAAGCTTATTCCCTAAATTGAGGCAACAGCCACCGCTCCTTCTTGTCCGCCGCTGCCTCCGCTCCAGCGGCTGCTCCTCCATCCACTCTATCCAACACGAGCAACAGCTCGTGATCATTGTCCGGCTGCAGGTGTTCGCGCAGGTAGTCAAGGAACTGGCCATCATCGGAGCCCAGGCAGACGGGCTGTCGGAGCTTCGAGTCCAGATTGTAGTAGCTGCCGTTGATGCGACGCACGGCCAGCCAGTGGCGCATCTGGAAGGGCAGCGGCACCAGCTGGCCAATGGTCATCTGCACGGGCACATTCAGGATGAAGCCATAGATGGCCGTGAGGTCCAGGCAGCGCGGATCCCGCCGTCGGTCGAACCACACCACCTCCCGATTCCGCTGCTGCACTGCGTACATGATGACGTTGACGTCGTAGTTGCCCCACCCGATCCAGGAGCGGTGCGGGTTCAGCCAGTAGCGCGGCGTCAGCGTCGTGCAGTACTCGTCCAGTTCCGCCTTGGAGAACATGCCGGGACGCTGGAACAGATTGTTCAGAGCGTGCAGGCCGCACAGGTGTCGCGTCTGGCGCTCGTGGTAGATGGTCATGCTGTCGCTTGTGCTCCTGTCTGTATCCCCCAGAGAGTTGCCTTGTGCCTGGGGCCTGGCAGATTCCATTTCCGAGAGTGACAAATGTGTTTTAGTTTTTGTTAGTTACAAATTGTGTTTATGTTTTCCATTAGAGCTGGCACACAATGCCGATGTTTTTGTAGGGTGAAAAATATTGAGTACTATCGATAGTATCGCTATTTGAAAGGAATTTTTTTTAAAAGGTATTTTAATCTTTAAAATGGTGCTTTTTGAGTTAATTCTGATGGGAAATATATAAAAGAAGCAAGCAGCTTTGTTGTATTTTTTTACAAGTATTTCATTGTTTGTTTAGCTTTTAATTTATAATTTTTCTTACCCCAATTGGAAATGTGTGTTCTGCTCTGCTCTTGTTCTTTATTTTCTTTACATTTTTGCAAGGTTGCAAGTCATGGGGGGGAGGGTTCGACTATCGCCCGTAGCTTTAGTATTATCGATAGCGGTGTATCGATAGCTGTAAGGCGATAGTTTGGCAGGCAGTGCAGCTTTCGCGGTAGAAATTTTAAATCTAAGCACAGCTTCCCCTTTGATCTGCCTTTATTTAAAGGCCTCGCCTTTATTTTTCGTTTATATGTTTTCAAGACGCAACCATGATATGAATATTTAGTTTGGTAGCTGATATAAATTATGAATAACCGTTTCGTGGCTGATAATAGACCTTGCCCTGTGCGTCACTCCCCGGTTAATGACGCACTTCCAATTCTCGATTTAACTTGATTAGTTACCAATTTATTTTTACAACGCCCTGCACGCACTCGCTGCGAACGTAAGAGAGACTCCAATTAACAATAACTGCATTGAAAATTTGTAAGAGTTGTCAACAAATTGGGGAAGTTAATGTATCAAATCAATATCCGACAGCAGATGCGGGTTTCAATCAAATCAAAATCTTATTAAATTATGCTGCAAATGCTCCCAAATGCTACTTGAACTTGGTGGCTCTTTTTAATTAATTGTAATTGTAATGATTTACGAGGCACACAGAATCTGTCTTCGGTTCCTTGTTGCCGTTTTGGCATACAAAATGAGGAACGGGAAGCCAGACTTGATATTAAAATTAACTAAATTTATAGAAACCCTTTTAATTGGAATGCGAAGCGCGCTGCTTTCGTTTTCATTGGCAAATTAACTTCCGAAGTGACCACTTTTGGGTCTCCCTCCCAATTACAAATGCAGAAAAAAACCCATCCCGAAAACGAGCTCCTCCCCAGAAACCCAGCCAAGTTGCCATGCTCCCCACGTGCCAGACGACGACGACGACGGACGTGGGGATGGTGACAGGTGTGTGTTGTGTGTCCCATTGTTTCGCCCAGAATTTCAATGCAAAATTATATATAATATAATTTAAATAAGAAGCTAATAAATAGACAAAAAAAATCAGAAACGTTTCCGCGATGGGTGTACGCGTCGTCGCCACGCACTTTGTAAACAAATTAGAAGGAGGGAACCCAAGGAAACAACTTTTATTGCAACTGAAAGTGGAGAATGTTCTGAATTTTATATAGTTGCCAAGTCTGTGAGCCTTGAAATAAAATCTATACCTTTTTTAAGGTTAAAAATAGTTACTTTTGAGGGATTTTAAGCTTCATTATTAGCTTCTACTTACTCCTATATCATAATCAAGTCCCTCTCTGCACTTGATCAAGTACATTCCTCACAATTAGTTGAGTTTATCGTGCACTTGCGAACTTTATTTGGCTGTTATAAAGCTTTAGAGGCACGAAACCCTGATAACTACTCATTACTCACCCCAAAAATAGCCCTCAATATATATTTATATTCCTTTAATGTTGATGTTTTGCAGTTTCTGGATATCACCGATTGGCAAATCTTTGGGCATACGCAGCTCTAGACCTAAGAAAGCGGCTAATGTTCCTATACTGGAGACGGCCTACGCCAAGTCGACGCGTTTGGACAACAAATGGGTAAGCTATCTAGATGCATTTTCCAATCTTGAAAGGATTCTAATGTACTCCCTCCTTACAGCTGGCTCCACTGTCCAAGCAGACGGACATGACCGAGCGCCAGATTGAGCGCTGGTGGCGCCTGCGAAGGGCCCAGGACAAGCCCTCGACGCTGGTCAAGTTCTGTGAGAACACATGGCGCTGCATCTACTACCTGTACAGCTTCATCTTTGGCGTGATTGTGCTGTGGGACAAGCCCTGGTTCTGGGATGTCAAGAGCTGCTGGTACGGCTATCCGCATCAGGTGAGAGGGAACACTTTTCTTCTAAAGAAAAGCATAAAATAATAGTAATATTCCCTCCTTTCAGTCAATTAGCAATGATATCTGGTGGTACTATATGATATCGATGTCATTTTATTGGTCGTTGACCGGCACACAGTTCTTTGATGTGAAGCGGAAGGACTTTTGGCAAATGTTCATCCATCACATGGTCACCCTCCTGCTGATGTCGCTGAGCTGGGTGTGCAATCTGCACCGCGTCGGTTCGCTGGTGCTCGTTGTACACGACTGCGCCGACATCTTCTTGGAGGCGGCCAAGCTGACCAAGTATGCCAACTATCAGAAGCTATGCGATGCCATCTTTGCGATCTTCACTGTGGTGTGGATTGTCTCCCGATTGGGTTTTTATCCTCGCATTATCTACAGGTGAGTGTTTTGGCTGGAACGTCCAGATTGTTAAACCCTTAACTCACCCAACACATACCCTTAGTTCTTCTGTGGAAGCACCGCGCATTCTGCCCATGTTCCCAGCCTACTACATCTTCAACTCCTTGCTTCTGATGCTGCTCGTCCTGCACGTCATCTGGACGTATATGATTCTCAAGATTGTGGTCGACTCTCTGCAGAAGGGTCTGGTAAGTAGAGTGTCCTTCTAACTGTCTACCAAAGCTGAGCTAACTATCTTTAATATTCGATGAAATAAATGCTATATTTTATATGAATTCTCACTAATGACCTCTTTCTTTCACAGATGTCCGGTGACATACGTTCCAGTGATAGTGAGGATCTCACAGACAGCTCGGAGAATGCCCGTCTGGCCAATGGCTCGGCGCGTTCCAAGAGCAAGCCGGGCAGCGGGGCGCCCGGAGCAGCAGCTGCTGTCACCCAGCGCAAGTCGGTGAACAATCACACGAACGAGACGCGAGGAGGCGCTGCTGCGACAACGTCCAAGTAGACTGGTTAACCAAAAGAAGGGTCAGGAGAGACAGGAGCAGCAGCAGCAACAACAGCAGCAGCAGCAGCAGCAAGCAGACAACACACACACAACACACACACCCGCCCACACCATACACCCCTCTCCCATACACACACACGCGAGCACACGAAAAAACCAAACCAGTTCAGAACGTTTTTATGTTAATTATTATTTTTATATATTAAATTTTTTTTTTAAGCTAAACAAAATGAGAAACCAAAACGAAAAATTTCAATAAAAGCGAGAAAAATTGATGCGTAAACGAGATCCGTTGTTGATTCTACAATATTATATTTATTACAAATATATTAATAATATTGCCTCGACTCACCTTTATTTGTTGTTGTTTGTTGTTTGCGTGTTTTGCTTAACCAAAAACCAACCAGAAGAACGAACTAAATGAAAACCAAGTTAAAATAATAATCAACAAGAATTAAACGCTAACTAAAGTTAAGTTAAAGTTATTTTACCAAACGAAATGGAAGACATGAGGTGGCACAGTGTGGGACTAAACCAAATTCGCTTAGAAAAAAAAAACAATTAAAATAAATTAAATCCGAGGGGAGTAAGCTGATCTGATCGGAGAAGAACTATTGTAAATATATATTGTACTTGTACTTGTTTCCCATAATATTATTAATAAATCTATGCCGAACGAATTACAAGAACCAAAAGCAAAACGAGTCTTTCGAAAAATAAAAAGAAAAGGGATGACACTATTTAGGGAAGGAAGGAATTTTGCCTTGAAGGATGTGTGTGAGTGCAGGACATAACCTTTACTCACTCTCTCATTCTGTCTCCCTCTTTTTTAGTAGCTAATATGCTTTTGTAGTTAATTTTGACATTGTTTTTTTGTTTTTACAAAATTAAAGTGAAAAAAAGGAAATAACTAAAAGACAGAATAGAAAAACTATGCTAGCACTACTATGCATTGCAATAAAGGAGTTTAATTTCGATTCTACACAGTATTTCATTACATTTCTCTCCGACATCATTATAAATTTAGTCAGAAACCTGAAACGCACTGAAAAGGACGTTTTCGATCCTATAATTTATATATATTCTTAATCAGCATCAACAGTCGAGTTAATCTAGCCATGTTTTGGGTGAAAAAAAAAAATTTACCCCATATTTTCGATATTTTTTAAGGGGTTACATCGTCAAAATTGTGAAAACTTGGCAAAAATTTGCATTTTTCTCAAGTCTAAATTTAATATGCAGATTTTTTAACGAAATTAAATCTAACATAGAAACAGAAAAGCTTTCCGAATTGAAATTAATGCATTTTTGCAACATCTATAATTCATAATTTTTTCAATATTTTATATTTTTTCCTTGTAAGACATTATAATTTCAGTCAAGAGCTTAAAACAATGAAGAAATAATTTGCGATCCTTTAAAATGTATATATTTTTGTTCAGAATTAGCAGCCGCATCGAAAGAATATTTTACTCAATTTGTTGAAAATTTTATAAGGGGTTAAATCATTCAAATTCTCAAAATATTAATTTTTTTAAAGTCTAAATTCAATATGCAGATTTTTTAACGGAATAAACTGTATATAATTAACACAGAAAAGCTTTCCGAATTAAAATAAATGCTTTTTTTTGCTTAGTTATAATCGTTTTAAAAATTAAAAAATTGCAATAAAATTACCTACATTTCCCATTGCAAAGAAATACAAACTACGAATTTCGTTCTTGCTTTTTAGTCTAAAAAAAAATACATTTATCAACAGAGAAAGTTTATATTTACCATTGTAGAAAATTTATTACGAAAGTTTTTTATATTTTAAAGATCAATTTTTAAGGGGTTTATAAAAGTTTTGCATGTTTATTTGTGGAGAATTTCGCTTTTAAGAGTTTTTTGTTCAGTGATTTGAGTATAAAATGCAGGCTGTCATTAAAAACTCCCTGAGTTTTGAGTTATGTTCAACGATTTGTGTGACTTTAGCAACTATAATCTATGGGCTATAATTCTGAGGAATTTATGAAGAAAACTCGTCAAGTGAGTTTCATCAGTTTCTAATTTCCACAAACTGCATACAATCTAGGCTCAGTTTCCTCTTGTTTTTATTTTTGGTTGTTTCAATTCAATATAAATAATCTTCTAGGACTGCAAGGAATTAGTATGCTAAAACGTCAAGTGATTGTTACATTTCGCATCAAGAGACAAACATGATTTCGAAATATTCAAGTAAAAGAAATACAATTTCAACCTGTGAAGTGAAAAATGTTCGAATTACAAATGTATAAATCGTATTGCAATTTATTTTGTGACCGCTTCTCGCTTCTCGCTCGACCACAGAGCATGATCTTCCGAGGAAAGTAACACAATAGAAGGAATACAAGGACTATAGCTTTAGCATCCTTACTTCTCCCGAAAATGAGAAGATTCGAGACGCGTTTCCATGCCTTGTCCTATTACAATTACAATTACATTTACAAACGTCTGGATTCGTGTTTAAACTAAATGCTACAATTAGTTGGGACCTAGTACTGGTAGCCATCGGGTTGGTAGGGCCGGGCGAAGGGCGCCGGGGCGAAGGGCACGGGCGGCGGGCGCCAGTTGGTGGGCGGCGGTCGTGGCGGCGGCGCCGGCATGCCGGGCGGTGCCCAGGCGTTCGTCGGCATCATGCGCGGCGGCGGCGGTATGCCCATGGTCGGCGGCAGTGGCGGCTGGCCGCCGGACATCGGGGGCAGCGGCGGCGGCGGTATCGTGGCTGGGAACGGAGCAGGCTGTGGCACCGGCGGCGGCGGTGCTATCATGCCCATGTTGTTGTTGGACACCGGGACCACAGCCGGAGGCGGGGCCATCATCGGCGGCGGCATCATCTGTCCGGGCATGCCGGGCATCATGTTCTGATTGACGGGCGCGTCGGCGAAGAGCTGGTGAGGCCGGTCGGCGTGCGCCGATGGATTCTGTGCGGCCAGCAGGCGCTCCGCCGCCGAGCCGTGGCGCTCGCCCTTGTGGTCCTTCTTGAAGGCGTAGGAGACGGAGACCGGCCGGTTGCACAAGTACTGGCCGTTCATGGCGTCCATGGCGGCGTCGCTGGCCTCGAAGCTGGCAAAGTTGATGAAGGCGAAGCTCTTCGACTTGCCCGTCTCCGGGTCGCGCATGATCTTCGGCGTCTGCAGGATGACCCCGAAGGCCGAGAACGTGTCGTACAGCAGCTTCTCGTCCACCTCGACGTCCAGGTTGCCGATGAATATGTTGGCGCCCACGTCGAGGTTCTTCTGGTGCGCCGACGCCTTGTTCACGCGTATCGGCTTGCCGTACAGCTTGATCATGTTCATGATCTTTATGGCGTAGTCGGCGTCCTCCTCGCTGAGGAACTCCACGAATCCGTATCCCTGATGCATCTGTGTGACGCGGTCCTTCGGCATGTGCACATTGACTAGAATTTAGAGAGCATTACGACACTAGAAGATACTCCAAATCCTAGTCAAAACTCACCCACGGGTCCCGCCTGCACGAACAGCTCCCAGAGCAGCGTTTCCGACACCTTGTCGTCCAGACCGCCGGCGTAGATGGTGGCATCTGTGAAGGAAACCGTGGGAAAAAGGGTTTAGAGGATTAAGTAATTAAGACCGCCACAAAACCTACCTTGGTTGCGTTCAGCAATTGGACCTGCCGCCATTTCAAAACTATTTAAACAACAAAAAACCCAATAAATTCGGCTTTTTTGACATGCAAGCTAGAGATGGCAGAACGATTCGATAGGAAACGGATAAACAGTGTTGCAAGGCGCAGATTTTCGATACTTTTTGGTATATTTGGAGGAAAACGTTTAAACTGAATTAAAAGCCAAACAAATTAATTTAGAAGCATTTTTGTCAAATTTAAATCTTAATAAAAAGTATATTTTCGACAGCAAAACGGTATATCTCATAGCTATCGGTGTTGTCACACTGTTATCGATAGTGCAAACCCTAATTCGTCGGCTACTTTAAAGTCAGTCTTTAACGAACTTTTGACAACAAAGGATCGAAATAAATATTATAATTATTATTAAAAATTAATTCACGTGACAGTGTTTTACTTCAATTGCATTTAAACTTATTTTGTAGAAAGAAACTTCCACATTTTGAGATTTTTTAGAGAAAAAGGTATGCATTGCATCTGGCAACACTGTGCCCCCGTATCGATCTATCGATAGGCCGCAGTCGCGCAGAAAAACTCAACTCTAATTTTTATGTAATGTAATGTCACTTTGTTGTGTTTGTTACAAGCAGCAAGAAAAAAGTCGTGCTAGAAACCAAAGAACCAAGAACCCAATCCGACCCACGATCCGTGCGCTGTGATGTGATAGCCAACCGCGAGGAACCATGAATTGTCACCAGATACTGAGCGGCGCCTGCAATGCGGGCGACCGGTGCTTCGCCATTGGCTCCGTGGAAGGCATACCATTTACAGTAAGCTAAAGCCCAAGCAGAGAGAATCGTTTCGAGGAATCGTTCCAATATTTCGCCCCCCCATCGCATCACCGCATCACCTACTCGCCCCACCGCCGCCCCCGCATCGCTCCACTCCGCCACATCTGTGCGTCCATTAGGCGAGCTCTTGCCATTCCTATTCCGCTTCCAATTGGAAGCCTCACAGTATCCAAAGGGGCATCCCATCCCAACCGATATCCAACCAGAAAGGCGATCGCTGGCAAACATGAGCACGTCTTAATGTTTTTATTTACATATTGGCAGGGTGTGCGTGTGTGTGTCGGTGTGCTGGTGTGCACTCGCCTCCGTATGGGTTATATGTCTTTTTTGCCACACTTGGTGGTCAATTAAATCAAATGCAAATGATGAGATAGAGAACTTTTTGTGTAAATTCGATAACAACAACAAACGTGACTGCTCTGCCCAGCTGCGCGTGTGTGCGCATGATGTATGTTATGTGTGTGTGTGTGTGTTCGTTCTTTTTGCCTTTTTGCTGCGTTTGTTTTAGCGAAAAACGTTTGTTTTCACCAGAATTTACATACTTAGCCAGCAATTAATTACATTTTACATTTTAAGGTCAAGTGTTGACAGTAAACAAGCTGCACCACACACACACTGACACACACACACGCAAACGAGCAAACGCACCGACTGGCAAACGGTATGCATGCGTAAGATAGTTGCGCGCGCGTGTGCTTGTGTGTGTATACCCTTCGATTGGTCAGGTGGCCTTTGATGCCCTAATTTCGCAGCCTGCAGGTTGTCCCCCTCCCACGCTCGCACTTACCCAGTGGCCCACTGCTCTCAACTCTCTCCCGCTCTTCCGCTCTCCCACTCCCTTTTGCTCGCTCTCTCCGTCACACGTCAACGGCAATTGGAATTATAAACGGCCATAAAAAAAAACAAAAAAAAAAAATATTGAAATGGTCGTGAGCACGCATTTATAATGTGCCTTTCGATTTTTACGATCCAATTCTATTTCGGGGGGGCGCAGTACACGCTCTACGCCCCTGCCCGTATTTACACTGAATGTTTATTCGAAATACTAGAAGACCGAGGTCTGTTTTCCTGTAAACCGAAAAAGCATAATTAACTGTGCACATTTCGCCATTCTAATGCTTCCCCCCCTCTCCCACTCTCACTGGTTCGCACACTTGGCTGGCCGACCACCCGCCGCCGCCCCCCGCAAACAGCTGGTCCCCAGAGGGCGTATGTGTGCACATTCTATTCTGTAATCAGCACCGCTGTTGACACTGCTGCCCACCCCCCGCGAACCCTTCTGGCCACGCCACTGCACTATATCATTTTGCCATCATTTCAATTTGTTTTATTTATATTGTGTATATCGTCCATACATAAATACAGACAAAACAAATGTTTAGAAAGAGCAGGTCCCGCTGGCGCCATCTAGCGATCGTTGAAAGCGGCCAATATCCGCAAAAAATTTACGTTCAAATATATTTAAAACGATAAAAAGGGGGAAAAAACGTCAAAACAATATTAGTTAAAAATAAACCCCTCACAAGGAGACAAAAAAAAAAAAAAATGGAGAGCAGTTAATACACTTTTCAAGTTAGTAAGCCAAGCCGCCAGGTGATTATTCTCAGTCGAAGCAGGTGATACCCTAGTTTTTAAAGGGTTTGTTTGCTTTTTGGTATAATTCGGCTAGCTGGAAAATATACCTTTTATACCAAATATAAAACTTTTTTTATATAACAGAAAGAGAACTCCAATCTCTGAAAAAAGTCTCTAATTACTTCCAAATTGGTAATGAGTCAACGATCTTTTTTGATATTTTTATATCTATAAAAGAACTTGCTATAAAGTGAACTTACAATGCTCTATAATGCTTAAAAATGCAAAAAAGTTGCAAAATTTAGGTCTTATTTGTGAGATTTCTACAAGACCTATTTTAATTATGATCTTTAACCCAATTAAATATTGTTACCAAGTTCAAAAACCTTTATTTCCAATTAAGTATTACGTTCCAGTTGTCATTTCTTACATTGGAAATCAAACCTGACTTTGGTTTGCATCTTCGACTTGTTTTTTTTTTTCTTTCTTTTGCCTGGAATGCCAAAATGTGTCACCTTCCTTAAGTTAGGGTATTGAAATTTCTCTCTCCACGATAATGAGCATATCAGCGACAGCTCAACAAATAAATCAAACACACTTTAGCTAACCAAGTAACCAAACATGATGTGGCAAGAGCCTTGTCAGCCGCCAGCCCGGCAGCCTGATAAGCTGGACAGCGGCTGCGACTGGCTAGGAGTTGGGATCGTTATCGATATATAGAACCGTACCAGTGCCAGTACTTGTACCATTACCATTACCAGTTAACGGTAACCAGTACCGTAACCATATACATACACTCGAGAGCAAACAAACGAGGCGGAGATTAACTCACCGGAGAGAGAGAGAGAGTAACAGAGAGAGAAAGGCCGAAATACGTACTCATTGTGCTTGCTTTTTCCACTCTCTTGAATAGGCCTACGCCGCCGGCTGCAATGTGGTCATCCTGGCGAGCACATTCGAGCGCGTCCAGATCATACCGGGCGCCAACCATGGCTACGTCAAGATATCCGCCTTGGACTGCAGCACCGATACCGGCAAGATAGCGGCCGCCTACGAGAACAAGATATGCATTTTCGAGCCCACGCCGGTGATAGAGTCCAGCAAGCACAACACCCACTTTCTGGACTACAGGTGGGTCTTAGCTACTATATCTATTACCTCTATTAGCTAATGCATAAGATCCTTTATTTTAGATGGGTGCAAACGGGCTCCTTTACGAGCCACTCGAGCGTGGTGACTTTGTCCTGGAACCTGGAGGGCACCCGCCTGCTCACCGGCGGCACAAACATCCAGCTGTGGAAGAGCAAGTCGCCCACACACCAGCAGGAGGAGGAGCATACGGGTGAGTGGTCATCTAGCTCGCATTCCCTTTTGTGCTGCCAACTATCGATTGGCGGGGGAAGATGAGTCACTGTGATGCCTCTGCTTAAGCTCCCTCCAAACCCTTAAACCCTCCAAATCTAACCACAATATCTTCCTTTACCAACAGGCGTCAAGTTCGAGATTGGCGAGAGCAAGGAGCCAAAGCAGCCAAACAACGCCCAGGTGGACGATGTGTCCACGTGGGAGAACATCTGGAGCTGCCAGACGGCCATACCCATTTACCACATGGCATTTAGTCCGGACGGGACGCTCTTTGCCACCTGCGGCCGCAACGATCGGCTGGTGAAGATCTGGTACGAGAACAAGCAGGTTCTCTTCCCCGCCAAGGGCTCGGGCGCTGCTGCCGCCGGCGCTTCCTCTTCATCTGGCCGTCATGCTGGCTCCGACGATGTCACCGGGTCGGGCTCTGGCGGGGAGCTGAACTTCACGTACGTGTACATCGCCCATCCGCGCGCCGTGTCCAACATTGTGTGGCGCAAGACGAGCAAGTATATGCCGAAGGGATCGGTGGCCAATATGCTGGTCACCTCCTGTCTGGACAACATCTGCCGCATCTGGATCGAGACGGTGCTGCCCGACGACGGCATGGTGAACATGACCCAGTTCGATCCGCTGGCCTCGCAGAACCCCAAGTTCCGGACGCACCGGCACAAGCACCGCTTCATGCAGCGGCTCAAGCACATGAAGACCTGCTTCCACATCCGCCGGCACATGAAGGCCGGCGCCAATGCCGGCGGCGGTGCTATTGGCGGAGCCGGCGGTGCGGCCAGTGGAAGCGGTGGCGGCGGTCCGGCCGGGGCAATGGGTGCCATGGGCAGCTCACCGGCGAGTTACAGCAATTACCTGGGACCGATACCGTCGCTGCCGTCGTCGTGCAGCGTCCACGACTTCCACTCGTATGGGTTCCAGGGATCGGGCGTCACGCCCGGGATGCATTTCCACCTGGCGGCGTCAATAAACGCGGAAACGGACATACCGCTGGTGCCGTCGATGCAGACGAGCGACCCGGCCAACCAGAATGTCTTCATCCTGCACTGGCTGAACAACAAGGAGATGCATTTCACGCTCCAGGCGGAGGCCATCCTCCAGGAGCTCACCAAGAAGGTGATTGACGAGGAGAATGGCCACGGCGGCAACGCCTCCACCGCCGGCGGCGGTGTGGATCTGCCGGACGACGCCCACGGCTCGCACTCGCAGACGCAGGCGCACAAGAAGTACCTACGCTCCTCCAAATCCGTGTCCGTGGACGATAGCGGCGAGGAGTACAGCCGCTACTCGCAGCACACCGCCGGCACGGGCATGGGCGGCGTCGGCGGAGGCCCCGGCGGACTCCACCTGAACTCCATGTCGAACACAACGTCGCAGAACTCGCTGAACAACGAGCCGGCGCACCCGATCACCCAGCTGGTCGACTCGCTGGACAACAAGATCGAGTGCCTGCTGCGCGACTGGCACCAGAGCCCGGACCTGCTCTTCGCCATCCACCCGGTGGACGGGAGCTACCTGATCTGGGTGATCGAGTGGCTGGACGACTACTATCCGGGCTCGTTCCGGCAGGCGCAGGTCTCCTTCTCCACGCGCATCCCCTCGGCCTTTCCGCTGGGCGACGCCATGTCCATGTCCACCACGGTCAGCCTGTTCAACACGGGCACGCATCCGCTGGCCTTCCGCGACATCGCCAACAACGTGCGCAGCAAGGACGAGTTCCACAAGGGCAACGCGGACGACTCCTCGCTGAAGAGCGACCAGCACTCGGGCCAGACCTTCGAGCGCCACGACGAGGAGCAGGAGGACGCCGGCGAGGACGGCGACGAGGGCGCCGACAGGGACGGCGATGCCGGCGGCGACCAGGATCAGGATCCCAGTGCAGCGGCCAGCGGTGGTGGAGCTGGCGAGCACAGCAGCAGCTCCCAGGACTCGGCTGCTGCCGGTGCGAGCGCCCTGCCGCTGAATGTGTCGCCGTCCGTGTCGATGGTGACGAAGCACTCGAACGGCACTCTGAACCTCTGGCAGCTGACGTTCGCGTTCAAGACAAAGTTCACCCAAGTATTAAGCATCGGCCACGTCAGCCGCGCCTCGGGCCATCGGTTCCGGGTGAACGACATCACCTGCCACCCGGTGCTGCCCCTGCTCGTGTCCACCTCGCACCACAACCTGCCCGACTCGCCGGAGGCCAAGTCACCGATGTCGCCCTTCGAGCAGCCCCTCAGCGGCGGTGGCCTCGGACCGGGCGGCGGCGGCTCGGGAGCGGGAGGAGGCAACGGAGGGCCCTCGGGCGGTTCTAATGGGGACAAGGATGTGTTTACGCCGACGGGCTTCTGCTCGGAGCTGATCCTGTGGCGCGTCGACTCCGTGGGACCGCTGTGCCACTCGGGCGGCGTCAGCGAGCTGGCCAGGATCAACTCGCCGGAGATCTCGGCCTTCAGCAACGTGGCCTGGATCCCCACGCTCCTGCCGAGCACCACGCTGGGCAGCTACAGCAACTCGCCGTCCGCGTGCTTCGTGGCGAGCGATGGGGAGAATCTGCGCGTCTACCAGGCGGTGATCGATGCCCGCACCCTGCTGGCGGAGATCTCGTGCTCGGAGAACCTCAACACGCTGCACAAGTCGCACTCGCTGTCGTCGATGATCTCCAACGCCTCGTCGACGATGCGGGCCCAGCGCTCGGCGCTGCACGACAAGCTCAAGGTCGTCTCCCAGCAGTCGACGGCCCGTCCTGGGTGCATCCTGCAGCTGGACGCCATTTCGGACGCCAAGCACGACTGGCAGAACACGCAGTTCCTGCACGTATTCCAGGCGCAGCTGATAACCGGCGGCCAGCGGACGCCGCTGGCCGATCCCCACGACCTCGAGGAGCCGCGCCTCAACGCCCTCCTCGAGTCGGACATGGACGCCATCGTGGATCTGCAGCGGAACGCCGACTTCGAGGAGCCCTTCTACATCGTCAACATCGAGAAGACGCTGCGCGGCAGCACCATACACATGTGGCGCATTGTCATCAGCTCCAAGCAGCAGAACTCGTTCCTCTCCGAGACGGCCATGTACGTGCCGGACAGCAACCTCACCCAGGAGCCGGACGAGGAGAACGGCGGCGGTGGCGGTGGTGCAGCAGGCGCCGGAGCGGCGCCCAATCCGCGACGCATGTCGCAGGGCGCCGAGACGCTGACGGGCGCCGAGCACTTTGGCTCGCATGTTGAGGCGCCGCACATCTCCATCACCACGAAGAAGGTGTGCACCCAGGAGCTGCCGCTGCCCGAGGGCGTGGACGTGATCCACGCCTCGCCCGCCGCCGGCCACCTGAGCAGCTCCAGCATTTATCCGGCCTGCTTTGCGCCCTACATCATTGTGACCGCCTGCTCGGACTCGATATCGCGCTTCTGGAAGTGCGAGCCCATCGGCAGCGCCGCCGAGGGCGGCCAGGAGGAGGATCCCGAGGGCGACGCCTACCACTGGAGCGAGTGGAAGATGTTCAGCCGCATCCAGCACTCGGCCATCGAGATTCCCGGCCAGCCGCTGAACATCAGCGCCGCCTACTCCGGCCGCATAGCCTGCGCGTACAAGTACGGCAAGAGCTTCACGCGCCCGAACAAGGGACCGGATCCGGACTCGCGCTACGTCAACCTGTGCGTGGCCATCTACGAGTGCGAGAGCTCCGGCGGCAGCGAGTGGGTGCTCGAGGACACCATCCACCTGAAGAACGTCCACTTGCCGCGCATCAACATCGGCCACGGCATCGACCTGAGCTACCTGCACGACAGCCGCCTGCTGGCGAAGAAGCAGCGCCTCAACCAGGTCCTCCACACCTTCGCCCACGACCCGGAGACGCGCACGCCGCGCAGCGGCGAGACCACACCGGAGCTGGCCGTGAACCGGCCGCCCTCGTCGACGGTGGCCTCCGGCCTGCTGACCGTGCCCAGCTTTAGCACGCTGCAGTCGCTGCGGAAGAGCATCGCGGAGAACGGGAACACCTGCCCGCTGACGCAGAAGCATCTCGTGCAGCTGGACTGGGTGAGCAAGGAGGACGGGTCGCACATCCTCACCGTGGCCGTCGGCAGCAAGATCCTGCTCTACACGCCCGTCAGCTCGGACATTGCCCAGGCGAACATCAAGGCGATGAAGGAGTCGCGCTCCGTGAACCGGCCCATCCTGCGCAAGGCCAGCTCCTTGGCCCAGCCCAACTTTGTGGACGAGATCCGGTGGATGAAGCTCCGGCAGATCGACCTGCAGACGGCCGACGGACTGCCGCCGCTGCCCATGCAGATATCGTGGGTCCGCGACGGCATTTTAGTGGTGGCCATGGACTCGGAGATGCACGTCTACTCGCAGTGGAAGCCGCACTACTCCTCGCACTTTGCAGCTGCCGCCGCGGCAGCCGCTGGCGAGGATGTGCCCGATACGCGCAATCTGCGCGACGAGGACCTGCGCTCCCTGGCCAACGAGTCGACGCAGCTGCGGCTGAAGAACGTGGCCTCCATGCCGCTGATCAGCAAGGTGAGCACCGCCAACCTACAGCTGCTGTCGCACGACAAGAAGCGCCGCCTGGGCAACACCAGCATGGCCAACATGAACGGCGGCACCGGCGGTGGAGCTGGCGGTGGCGCTGGCAGCTACTACGGCAGCGGCGGAGGCCCGGACGATGGCGGCAGCGACGACTACATGACGGACTTTGGCCTGTTCCAGGCCTCGCGCATCGCCTGTCCGGTGCTGCCGCAGTACCATCCCAAGCAGCTGATGGAGCTGCTCAACTGCGGCAAGATCCGCTGGGTGAAGGCCATCCTGGCGCACCTCGTGCGCTGCATGAGCGGCACCAGCTCCAGTGCGGCCGGGCAGGACGAGGACGGCTACGCCAGGCAACGTAGTTGGTCGCGGTCGCGCACTTTGAGCATCAGCTACACGGCGGAGCAGAACATCCAGGCGGAGCACCGCGGCAGCACCACCCAGATACCCGAGGAGCTGATGCTCGACTACGCGGAGATCAACTCGATTCCGCCGCTGCCGCTGTGGGTGCTGCTGAACGCGGACCGGGAGACGCCGGGCCAGGGGACGAACAGCGCCGAGGGGGACAAGGACTACGACGAGCTCTTCGACATGCACAACTCGGAGGACAACCTGGACGAGCTGCTGTCCGAGGGCGAGGAGAAGAAGCGGCAGGAGCGGCGGCTGTCGCTCCCCGAGAAGCACTCCATCTCGCACTTCGGGCCCCGCCAGGGCCAGCTCCTGTCGCGCCTGCTCACCCACACGCACCTGCCCGGGCTCTCCTCGCTGGACCAGATGCACCTGCTGGCCCTCGCCGACACGGTGGCCACCTGCAACACGGACTTCTCGGACAAGTTTGCCGCCGATCAGAGCAAGTCCGGGCTGGGCGGCGCCGGCAGCAGCGGCGGCGGCGCCGGAGCATCCTCGGGAGCGATCAAGGACGGCAGCACCAGCACCGACTCGCTGGACGACTGCGGCCTGCGCTTCCTGCTGGCCATGAAGCACTTCACCTACCTGCTGCGCTGCCTGCCGCTCCAGCAGCGGGCCCAGTTCCAGCGCCAGGGCGTCGGCACCTCGAACATCGTGTGGGCGTACCACTCGGAGAGCGAGGAGGAGCTCCTCAACCTGATACCGAGCTACACCAAGGGCGACCTGCGCTGGGCCACGCTCCGGGACCTCGGCGTCGGCTACTGGCTCAAGAACATCAACACGCTGCGGCGGTGCGTCGAGAAGCTGGCCAAGTGCGCCTACCAGCAGAAGCAGGAGCCGTTGGACGCGGCCATCTACTACCTGGCCATGAAGAAGAAGTCCCTGGTGTGGGGTCTGTTCCGGTCGCGACGCGACGAGAAGATGACCGCCTTCTTTGGCAACAACTTTGCCGAGGATCGCTGGCGGAAGGCGGCGCTGAAGAACGCGTTCGTGCTGCTGGGCAAGCAGCGGTTCGAGCACGCGGTGGCCTTCTTCCTGCTGGCCAACAGCCTCAACGACGCCATCGAGGTGTGCATGAACAAGCTGGAGGACTTCCAGCTGGCCCTCATCATCGCCCGGCTGTACGACGGCGATGCCGAGGGCTGCTGCTACCACCGGCTGCTGCACGAGCACATCCTCGGCACGGACGTGGAGACGGGACGCTGCGACTTGACGCGCGCCCACCCCGATCCGTTCCTGCGCTCGATGACCTACTGGACCATCAAGAAGTACCAGGAGAGCCTCAACACGCTGCTGCTGAACGGCGTGGGCAGCCTGCACAGCAGCTACAAGGAGGAGGACCTGCTGCGCCCCGAGCCGCAGGCCACCAATCCGAACGTCTTCAACTTTTACATCTATCTGCGCACCCATCCGCTGCTCATCCGGCAGAACATTGCCCTCTCGGCGCAGGAGAAGCGCATCGCGCACGTCGTCCTCTCCGGCTTCAACTACGCCGGCGACGCCGCTCCCAGCTCCGCCGCCAGCTGCGACAAGCAGCTCCAGCTGGAGGACTCCATTACGCCCATCGAGCGGCAGCTGTACTTCACCACCGCCCACGGCCACTTCAAGAGCGGCTGCCCCGCGCTGGCCCTCGAGGTGCTCAACAAGCTGCCCATGAAGATCAGCGACGACACCAGCGGCAGCGTGGCCGGTAGCAGCCTGGCCCAGGAGCGGGCCCAGCAGTGCAAGGAGGAGCTGATCAACACCGGGATCATGGACCAGTGGGGCGCCGCGCCCGCCTCGGCCGCCAGCACGGCGGACGCCTTCGATTGGGGCGCTCCCGTGTCGGGCAGCGAGCCGGAGGCCAAGTTCGAGATCAAGTGGGACGACGACGACGACGAGGACGAGGCAGTAGATCCCGATCTGGAGATGGAGGAGCCCGAGCTGGCCACGCCGCAGCCTCCGCAGGCAGGAGCCGCGGGCTTGAGCCGGGGCAAGATCAACGGCGTCAACGGGGACACCAAAATGGACATTATGGCGCAGCAGCTAAAGTTCGTGGCCTGCCTGAAGATCCTCATGGAGGAGCTGTCGACGCTGGCCACCGGCTTCGAGGTGGACGGCGGCCAGCTGCGCTACCAGCTCTACATGTGGCTGGAGCGCGAGGTGGAAGCGCTCAAGCAGCTGTGCAACTACTGCAGCCAGTCGGAGCAGTCGGGCCACGACGCAGGCGACGCGGACGCCGAGGCGCGCGACAGGGAGATGAACGCCAGCATCTGTCCCGGCAGCACGGAGCGGCCCACGCTCCACGAGATCCTCATGCAGGACAAGCAGGACTTTGAGGCCAAGGTGATGCGAGCGGCCAAGCGCAAGCGCTGGCTCAAGGGTAAGTCGAGATCACACTTTGTTACCTTCCTACTTATAGCTTACTTTCATCTTTCTTTCAAGCTAATGAGACGCTGCTGCGCACTTTGTTGAGCTACTGCTCGCTGCACGGCGCCAGCGGCGGGGGCCTGGCCTCGGTGCGCATGGAGCTGGTGCTGCTGCTGCAGGAGCTGCAGCAGGAGAAGACGCAGCAGCAGCTGCTCAGCCCGCTGCCCTTCCCCACCACGCTGCCCCTGCTGAGCGCGTGTGTGGCGGGCAACAAGACCGTGATTGCGGATCCCATCAAGTACCTGCAGTCGCAGACGGTGGACATGCTGCAGAGCATCATCAAGGTGCTGCCCTTCCCGGGCATCCAGCCGTCGGCTCTCAGCGAGATCTTTGTGCTGCGCGACCTGGCCGTGGCGCTGTCCTCGTGCATCTACCAGTCGCTCTGCGACTCCGAGAGCTTTGTGGTCAATAGCTCGGCCTTCAATCCCAGTCCCGGCATCGAGAACATTGCCAAGATCAACTCGTCGTTCGAGTGCAGCTACCTGGTGGGCAGCAGGAATGCCTACGGCCGCCGGCGCAAGTACTCCACGGACGAGCCGGCGGGCGTGTGCACCACGCCCTCCAAGTGGCCGGGCGTCACCAATCTGCGGGCGCTGCTGGCCCGCGAGAAGGACGAGGATGTGCCCAAGCTGAACGTCCTGCTGCTCGAGTCCTTCGTGTCCACGTACATGGCTTTATTCATCTACTCGCTGTCCACCTGCGACAGCCGCCTGCTCTACCGCCTCAGCGGCCAGAGCTTCACCAACGAGACCTGGTCCACGCTCTTCGGCGGCGGCATGAAGAAGCTGCTCATCAAGCCAGCAACGACGCAGCCCGCCAGCCAAATGGCTGCGGCAGCAGCAGCAGCGGCCGGCGGAGCAACCTCAGGCGGCGCTGGGTCCACGTCCGAGGAGCCGGCTGACGAGAACAGCGTGTGGAACACGGTCACCTCCATAACGAAGCAGCGCATGAAGCTCAACATGAAGATCCTGGGCAGCTTCAGCCAGAACAGCACCTCCAGCAACATGAAGGAGGACAAGCCCACATACCGCGAGCAGTTCATGCCCCCGGAGACGTCCATGCTGTCCTACTTCCTCACCAAGCCACCAGCAACCGGTTAGTATAAGCAGTTAACGAGCTACAACTCGCTTTAATGGTCTACAATCCCTTCCAGAATGCGATTACTACGACACGGACGACTCGAACGAGTCGGAGGACGAGGAAGAGGAGGAGGACGATGACGATGTGAACGTTAGCCGGTCGCAGCTGAAGGCCAAGGAGAACACGGAGCACACCAATCCCACTTCCTACTCGTGGAGCATCCTGCGCCTCGCTCTCATCAAGATCAGCACGCACAAGATCCAGGAGCTGGTCAAGGTGGCCGGCATCGAGCTGCAGGGTAGTTGTAGCCTTTCCTCATTCATTCATCCATCATCCACTAAGACTCGCATCTTTATATTGTCTCTCCCCTCCCGCCTCGCAGATCTGCCCGTGATCAGTCCCCTTTCGCACGAGGTGCTGCGCACCCTCAACCGCTGGCAGGACTTTGCCCTCAGCGACCTCATTGCCCGCGGTCCGCCGTCCCGCAACTTCATCCCGGGCTGCCACTCGGAGAGCGGCATCAGCGGCCTGGCCATCCACAAGTATCGGTCGCTTCTGAACAAGGACAACACGCCGTTCGTCTCGGGCTCGGCCACGGGCCCCATACGGCGGCTGTGGAACTATCTGGTGCGCCAGGAGCCCGCCCAGGAGGTCTTCATCAAGAGCATCTTTGGCAAGAACATGGAGCCCAGCACGCGCAGTTCCCACCAAACGCACCAGCACGACAACGAGACCGACGAAGGTGGGTTTTCTTTACCTTAACTGGGAAGTGGAACATAAACTTGAGTACTATCTGTCCTTCAGGTCAATCGCATTCGACCAACGAGAATACCGACCACATTCGGATCATTCACAAGGACCACGAGTCGATATTGTCCTTCTGCTTGAAGAACAACACCTCCTCGATGATTGCCTTTGCCAATCCGCGCGAGATCCAGGAGTTTGACATCTCGCTGCTGCTCGAGTCGCCGAACTGGTACGAGGACGAGTGCGACTACGACATGATGAGCATGTCCAAGGATGCCGACACCAACAGCTCCTCCTTCCTCATCATCCAGACGCAAGATCAGTGAGTATTTCGACGTCTAATTTAGTATCATTTATAACGTTTCTTCTTTCAGGAACAACCAATTCGGAGGCGGCAGCAGCAACGCCTACAGCGAGTCCAATGCCAGCACGCAGAGTGCCTCGCAATCCGGTCGCGGCACATCAATGGTAAGTAGAGGTTCTCTCCTTCTTGGGCCTTGAAATAATGAAAGATTATCCCTCACAGGTGCTGCGCCATAAGGTGGACAATGTGAAGCGCATGAGCGCCCATCCGCTGATGCCACTGTACCTGACCGGCGGCCAGGATGGCTCCGTGCAGATCTGGGAGTGGGGCCACCAGCAGCCTGTGTGCTCGCCCCGTCAGTCTGGAACCTTCGCCAAGGTGACGCGGTGTCGCTTCTCGGAGCAGGGCAACAAGTTCGGCATCGGCGATGGCGACGGCAAGCTCAGCCTCTGGCAGGCGGGCATTGCCTCACAAAACAATCGTTCGTTCATAGTGAGTTGCTAGCAGTTTCGCCCCCCAACAGTGACTCACCTCCCTCGGTTTTACTCTCTCTTTTCCTTGCCATTCACAGAGCTATCAGTGCCACAACAAGGCGCTGTCCGATTTCGTATTCCTGGGCTCCTGCAGTCTCCTGGCTAGCGGTGAGTCTGCATCTCTATGTTGCTGTATGTACTTACTTATCTTTAATGTCTTTCTCTTCACAGCTGGCCAGAGTTCCGAAAACAAGAACATCAACATCTGGGACACGCTGCTGCCCCACAAGAAGTCCTGTGTGTCGGGTGAGTTTTGTGTTGGGTTATACTGTTAAGAGAGTGTATTTTAACTGTGATTTCTTACCACTTGTGCAGCCTTCACCTGCCACGACCAGGGCTCTTCCTGTCTGGTGTTTGCACCACAGCACCAGGTGCTCATCTCGTGCGGCAAGCGCGGCGATGTATGCGTCTTCGATGTGAGACAGCGCACGCTGCGCCATCGCTATCAGGTGAGTAACTACAACAAGCAGCATTTAGTACAAGCTCATCCTTATCCTACTCCTTGCAGGCCCATGATAGCACCATCAAGTGCATTGCTCTGGATCCCCACGAGGAGTTCTTTGTCACTGGCTCCATTGAGGGTGACATTAAGGTGGGTTTTAGTACTTCCCTTATCAAGTTTCCCGTTTTAATCTCTTTTAATCTTGCAGATCTGGGACATGAATCAGTTCATGCTGATTAATACGTTCCCCCATGAGCATGCCAAGAACGGGTTCTTCAAGCACACCGGCCAGGGCGTCAGCCAGGTGTACGTTGACCCCTTCGGGCGGCTCTTCTCCTGCGGCTCCGACGGCTGCATGAAGGTCCGCCTGCTGGTCGAGAAGGACAACATCGTTCACTCCGTGTATTGAAAGCTGTATTCTATCCGTATCTTTATCGGTATCTGTTGCTAGCTAAAGATAGAGCTAATGCTACAGCCGGGACGTGCCCGTGTTGCCGTTGCCGTTGCCGTTGCCGCTGCCATGTCCATGTCCGTGTCCGTGCTTTGTCTGTTTGTGTGCGCGAGCGGCGACGGGCGGCAGACGGGTGGCGAACCGCGTGTCCTAAATATGTGTATTTTCTTTGTTGATCGTTGATTATTGATTGTAACATTTTACATTTTGAATTTTCCTATACACACACACAGATATATATATATATGTATGTTTTATATTACTATCTACTTACTATTTACCACTTTTGTTTGCATACGTGCTTCGCCCGTTTCCCCCTCCGTTCTGCGAAGAAGAAACTGGTTCGTTTCACGTTCGATGAGTATTTCCTAAACAGACTATATATATATACTATACAGATACCAGATATATATATATATATATATATTGTATACATCTATTATATGCTTTAAATCAATTATTAATTATTATTATATTATACGATATACAAGACATTCGACAGTATGGTAAAACGATATGCTTACGAATATATATTACGATCTATGTATGTCTTTGTGTTGAGCTTTGTGCTGCAAATTTGTCTGTTGTTGAATCAATCAAGATATATATGTATACCTAAAACCGAACCTAAATGAATTAACTAAAAACTAAATAAAGTGCAAAATGAATAAAAATAATCCGGAGTTTATTATTACTTTGGGTTGTTTGGAGAGAAGCTTTAAAAGTAGTCCAGTATTTCGTATTTTAATATGCTTGCAGGGTATTATAGTTTTAGTCAGGAGCTTGCGATTTAGTGAAGGAATCATTTCCGACCCTATATACCACATATATTCTTGATCAGCATCATCATCAGCCGAGTCAATTTAGCCATGTTTGTCAATTTAACAAATTGTACTCAACTTGTTGGAAATATTGTAAGGGGTAACATCGTCAAAATTGTGAAAAATTAGCAAAAATTACTATTCTGTTTTAAATAAATAATGCAGATTTGTTAACGGAATAAAAACTAACGTAAACAAGCTTTTCGATTTAAATTTAAAGCATTTTTAGGTTAGTTATGACATGTTTATACTTTGGTTTGGTAGAAAAAATTATCATATAAAATTATCGATAAATATCGATTTAAAGGCACATCTTTCAGGTCTTCTGAAAGAAATAAATGGTCAAAAAGTTATTTTCGACCCTATAAGTCATATATATTCTTGATCAGCATCAACAGACGAATCGATCTAGCCATGTTTGGGCGAAAACAAACTTTTACTTAATTTTTTTGGAAATTTTTTAAGGGGTCACATCGTCAAAAATCTCAAAAATGACAAAAAAAAACTAAATTTTTTGATTTTTGCAGATTTGCAGATTTTTTAACGGAATAAAAACTAACATAAAAAAGCCGAATTGAAATTAATGCATTTTTGGCAAAGTTATGATCGATTTTTATGCAAGGCTGTATAAACTTAGGCTTCCAAAAGATAGCTTGTTTTGTCAATTAATTTTAATTTAAGTTTGGCCGTTAGATTAATATATTTTATTGATTTGTAATAAGTTCTCAGGTTATTGCTATTTTAAGCTGAAGTTTACAAAGCAGTGAAAAATTCTCTTCAGACCCCATAAAGTATATTCTTGAGAGTAGAGATTCGTGAGCAGAGATTAGGTTTCTCTAACTTTCTTCACCTAGAGTTCTTCTTTGACTCCAATCATTAATCATTTCTCAGCTTTCCCACTCGCATCTCAACGCTCTGGACCCTCTGCATTATCAATTTGAGAAATAATTTGAAATTTTTAGCCAAAATTGGAGCAGGATGTTGCCGCTTCGTCCGCCATTAGACCAAATATGGGCACTTAAAAGCACCTATAAGCAGCTACACACACATCGTCGAGTCGCTTCATTTCCGTTTGCCATTGAAAAGTGTTTTTCTTATTTCGTTTTTATTATTTCTTTTCTGTGTTTTTGCTTATTTTTTTTTTCATTGTTAGACAATCAAACAAATTAGACGCTATATGCCGTAAATGGGCCTTTAATAATAAAAACTAGCGATAGATAAAAAAAAAAAAACACGAAATGGTTGAAGAGTTCACCGGGGAGGCAGACAGACAGACAGGCGGACGGACAGAGAGAGAGAGAGATGGGAAAGATGGTAGCCAAAAGGGGAATTATTATCGGATTGCTGGCATCGGAGAACGGAGAACGGAAAACAGCATTACGTATACGGCGAAGTAGAGTGGATTAAACGGGGGAAGAACTCGCGGGCGGGTGGTCGTCAGGAGGCGGGGGGGGCCCGGACATCGCATCTGGGTATGTCTACCTGGCCGGAACGCGTTGTCGTCGTCATCGTCGCATGGCATGGCATCAAGTCTGGAGCGGATCTATGACCTCGGCGGCTTAATTAGCTTGCTGGTGGGCGGCGGCAGCTTGCAGAAGCCAGCCGCATCGAACACGGGCAGCAGCTCCCGCACCCGTCCGGGTATCGAGCCATCGAGCATTCTGGAAAGGAAAGTAGGTTACTTACTAGCTCTGGAGTTGGGAGTGCAGTTCCAGGCAGGAACTCGTATCTCACCTGCGCTTGTAGTCAATCTTGGCACCCTTCAGCGAGATGTTGGCGTCAGTGGGAAAGAACGTGGCATCGTAGAAGTTGAGTCCGTTCTGGAGCAGCACATTGTACTCGTCCATGGAGGCCAGTGTTATCCGTATAACGGCCGGCGGCAGTTCCCTGCGCTCCGGACGCTCGGCCTTCTCGATGGCATCGCCCACCACGGAGCCAACGCTCTTCGAGGTGCCTGTGGGGGGAAACAGGGATGGATTTAGGGTGAGAGATGAGTTGAAGGAGCATTTTGGGGCGGGGCTTTGTTTAGAGAAGTATGCCATTTCCGGCTCTAAATATTAACTTTATAAAGATATAGTTCGTTGATCATATGAGTACTTTTTTTGAGGGATTTTTTGGGAGTCTTTCATGATAATTTAAGGGGACTTTAAGGGACTTCACAGGGTTGTAAGAGAAATAAATGTAGTTTTAGGGATTTTGAACGACTTAAAGGTTATTCAAATGGATTTTACAGGATTGTAAGCTATTATAAGGTAATTGTAGGGCTGCCAAGAGAATCTAAGGGACTTTTTAGGGACTTTCAGGTTATTTTTAAGAGACTTAAAAGGACTTTTATTTTATTTAAGGGACTTTAAATTACTTCAAAAAAGTTTTAGGTAATTCTAGGTATTTTAAGGGACTTTTTCAGAAGATTAAATTGACTTTAATGTAATTTAAGGGATTTCTTAAAGAGTTTTAGGTAATATTAGGGATTTTTAAGGGAATTTAAGTGACTTTCAGGTAATATTTAGGAGATTAAATGGTCTTTTATATAAATAAAGGGCTTACTAAAGGAGTTTTAAGTCATTTTTGGGAACTTAAGGGACTTAAAGGGACTTTAAGGAACATTTTTAAGGGTCTTAAAATTAATTTATGGGAATTAACGGAATTTTAAGTGAATTTAAGGGACTTTAAAATATTCTTATAGAGTGTAACAAATTTTAAAAATGTAGAGAACTTTTATGGAACTTTAGGGTCTTTCAGAATGTTTCCAAATGACTGAAAAAGATTTCAGGAAACATCAATTGGATCGTAAGGGACTTTTGGAGGACTTTTGGGGAACTTTTGGGGAACTTTTGGAGGACTTTTGGGGAACTTTTGAGGTACTTTATCAGACTTCAAGGCCTTAAGCTAGGTAAAAATCCTTTAACGCTAACAAAAAACTAATAAAATTTGGGACAATTTCAATATGTTTTTGAATGTTACCAATTTGGAGGGTACTTTACTTCGTAGCGCCGCCCTGCGCAGGGTCTGCGTCGGCGTATGGAGCAGCTGGATCTGCTCACCTTCGACCTTGTCGACGCCGGCGGCGGAGCCGGCTGATACGGAGCCGGCGGAGGCGGCGGCATTGCTGGCTAGGCTGGAGTAGATGTGCAGGCGCACCACCTCCACCACCGAGTCGAACTTGTACATGGCATGCCGTATGTCCTCCACGGGCAGATCCTCCGGCACGTCCAGCACGTACAGCGTGAAGGTCTTGCGCGGCCGGCACGGTATGGCGATCTGTGGGAGATCGAAGCGGAAGGAGAAAGGAGAACGGAGAGTGGAGGCGATGGTGGTGCTGGCTGCGCATGGTTATTAGTCTAAGCTAGCAATCGTTCGATGGATGTGGATGTGGGTTTACTGGGGAGGAGTTAACGGGGACTCGGGATATATACGGATACTCACGCTGCGCGAAAATGTTTGCTGCAAAATGGGGGAAATAAAGATTGCATTTTGTGGTCACTTGTCCAAGGGTTAGTCGGCAGATGATTGGAACGGGGATGTGGTGTGGAGTGCAGCTGAAACTGGTGGTTGGATGGATGTACGAGTGTGTGGACTGAGCTCACCTTGCGGTAGAAACGCGCCCCGGTGACCTTGTGGAAGCCCTTCTTGAACACCGCCTGATAGTCATCTGGGTGTGAGAATTTAAAGAGAATGCCTGTAGCGGTTTTGGTCAAGCTGAAGCATCCCTTGAAGCTCATCTTCTCGCAGATGAGGGCGGCCCGCTCCATGGACAGCTCGTAGGAGGGGGTCAGTAGGAAGGCGCCTGCAAGTATTACGAGGCTCCGGTTAGGCTACATCTGGGTTAGTCTTACGGGTTTTTCTTTTAGTTAAGGATCATCATGCACTACAAGCGGATAGATGGAAGATGATGGATCTTAAAGGAGGAGCTAGCAGTGCTGTCAACATCGATACAATCCTTTCAAGGGTTAATTTTGAGGTAAAGATTTTACAAAATGATGTAAAAATATATCTTAAGAAGTTAATTAATTTGTAAATATAAAATTAAGCCAAGAAACGATGCAATTTTTAGATTTTAAAGATGATTTAGCAGCACTGAAAGCTAGGAGTAACTGTAACAGAATCTCCAGCTGAACCTTTGGTCAGAAAGTTATCCGGCGACGAGACCTCCGAGTCCGAGTCATCCTCCCGCTTATCGGCCCACTTGGGCTCCGAGGAGAGCTTGTGCGCGGCCACCTTGGTGACGATCCCGGTGGGCCGTGGCCTCGGGAACTCGTTCTTTTCGCACTCCAGGTCCGATGTGTTGCCCAGGAAAGACATGGCTGAGTATCCTCACACACAGAGATGAATAAGAGTCACGGAAAAAAAATAAAACAGAGTTTTAGATTCGAAAGAACGGTGCTCGCAACTGGCCGCAACTTCGGCAGCGTTTTGGGCGATAATTTGGAAGCAACTGAACTGTCGCAGCGTCTGCCAAATGCTTTTATATGCTCCACTGGGCCCGGTTCGCATCGCATCTTTGGCTTCTAGGTTTGGGCAGACCCAGCCAGCGAAATGAAAGTCCCACACATGAGCTTACACACGCGGGCAGCAGAATGTAAGCGAAGTGCTTTAATTAGGGGAAATTTCATTAAAAAAAAGAAAGGGAGCTGAAGTTTGTATATCCTTGCAGTTAAAAATCGATCATAACTCAGCTAAAAATGCATTAAAATTAAATCGAAAAGCTTTTATATGCTAGTTTTTATTCCGTTAATACATGTGCATAATAAATTAAAAATTTTTAAAATGATTTTTTTGTGAATTTTTGACAATTTTGACCATGATTTCTTAACTGCATAGGCTTCTGACTAAAATTATAACATAATTGTATAATTCAAGAGTAAACTTGAAAATAAGGAGGAAGGTAAGAAGAACTTTTAAACATTTAAACTTGTTGTTGGATTTGTTATCTAGGTTAAAATACAATAATTACATTAATTAGCTTGTCCAACTAAACGTATACGCAATAATAGACAGCTAATATTCAGCATTTAAAGCATATACATTAATATTTAAATTATAAAGTAAATTTGAACATAAGAAACAAATTAAGGAGATTGTTTGGGATTTTACTATTTAATATTTAAGATTTTTTTTTGCATTTTTAACTATGTTAAAATCGAATTGTAGCATAAACAAAGCAGCTGCTTCTTAGGATATTAAGTATACGCAGTGTATACTCATTCATATGTTTAGTTTTAATAAAATCCAATAAAAATATATAAAATTCAATAAAAATATATTCTAAAATATATTTATAGCCTTCAATTGGACAGTCCCTAGTTATATATCCTCCACTGTGAGCACGGGTTATGCGATCATGTCGGATGTCTCTCAAATTGGAAGTTGGTTCTTACAATTAGACGACGGCACATTATTGTTTGTTATTGATCCTCTCCCGGTGGAGTGGGCGAGCGGATCGGATCGGTTGGGTTCCGTTGGGTTCGGGTGGTCGGGTCGGGTCGGGCAGGTTGACGCCATAGCCGCCGCTGGGGAGATCTCGTCAAGATCATGCTGCGGCGGCGGCGGCGCCAACTGTTGCGTAAAATTCAAGAACACGGCAGCCCCCCCAAAATGGTGGCACATGCGAATTATATAACGATATAGGTGAACGCTTATGGGCTCAGCTGGCGGCAAAAGGAGCCCAAAGTGGTCCAAGGGTGGCCATAACTCCGCTTTGGGACACCAACCTTCAAGCCGTTCCCCGGAAACTGCACAACTGACCCCGAGTAAGTGCCAGAATCTGCCCAGAATCTAGGGGTTTAGGTCATCTTGGGGTTTGTATACTTAAAAGTTTAGAGAAAACATTGCCAAATTTGTTAATGAACTTGGTGCTTTTCACCCATTAAAAATAAGAGAGAGAGCAATTATATCAAATGAAGGTTGCGATCTTAAATGGTGTGAACACGACTTAGTTTGGGGACAAAAAAATAAATATATTAAAGAAAACTCTAAAGACAACGAATTCCATTCCTTCCCATTAATAATTGAGTTGCTCTTCTTTAGTTTATGTCATTTCATAATATGTGGTTTATTAATAAATTATTTTATTTAAATTAATTCTTGTCAGTTTTTCATTTCGTTTGAATATTTATAATATTTTTGTTTGCTTCTTTGTTTTGCCTTCTTCTTTCGTTTAAACAGAAAAGGTGTCCTTCGCTTAATCATATTGTAATAATAATAATAATCATAATAATATTCATAATAATAATTCATAATCGTAATGATAATAATCTACTAAGGTGTTTTACATGGCAACATTAATTTCATTTTCATTTTCGATTCGATTCGTTCCGCTGCGTTTCATTCCATTTCGTTTCGTTTTGGTGACTTGCTTTGTTGTTATTGTTGGTGAAACTGTTATAAATATAAGGAAATCAAGGTACTAATCGATCGGAAGGATCAGCTTCAACTGATGAGGGAACTGAAGAGCAAGCAAAAGTGTGTTCTCTCTCTCTGTCATTGGTTTCTTAATGGTTTTGGATGACTTGGACAGGGAGGGGGGGAAGTGAAGGTTCCGTTCGGTTCCCTTGCTCGAAAGTGTTATACAATTGGTAATGATCGATATATATTTTGTTGTATAATCTTTATATGCTGTTTAAATATGGCTGTGTGTATATATATATTTACTATATATAGTAATATAAGCATTTCGTGGAGATCACTCTGATTGTGTTGGTGTGTTGTATGTGTGTGTATTATCTTTTTTTTTGCTTGCTTAAAAAACCTTGGGAGGATGATGATATCGGGATGGTATATAAATCATATATCACTAGCTCTTAAAAGACATGCGCTGCTAAATAACAACAAGAATCGAGTATTAATCGTTACCGTTGACCCTTTGACCGTTACTTTACTGTTACACTGCTTTAATCGTTAATCGTTAAATCGTAATCGTTATCGTTATCTGGGGGGGTAAGCACACATTTACATACTTACATACATACATACACAACAACTACGTTTAATAACCGATGATACAAATGTTAACAATTATGCGGCGGATCGATCGATAAATCGCTTATCGCTAATCATCGTCTATCGTTTTACTTTCTTTCTTTGTTTTTCTCTTTTTGTGTGGGAATAGCGGTGCAAATCAGCGGGGATTCTCTCTGGGGGGGCAACTATATATTTAGGCATTATCTTCGAAGCGGGATCAGGCAGGTGGGACATTCATAGAACTTACATGGCAAAACATTACATATTCGTATAGTACTTTCTT
Source organism: Drosophila watanabei (assembly GCA_008042575.1). Lineage (NCBI taxonomy): Eukaryota > Metazoa > Arthropoda > Insecta > Diptera > Drosophilidae > Drosophila > Drosophila watanabei. The sequence goes on from VNJS01005409.1 coordinate 131,511, forward strand.
TGCTTCCGAATTAGCTCGCTTTCTCTTTCTATTTTCTTTAGTTTTTCTTACTTAGCGTAATTAGTTTTTGGATTGTTGTTTATGGTATTTAGGTTTTTTCTTTGTCAAGCGAATTTAGCTCTCGTACACACACATATTTCTTTATATATATATATTTATATGCATTTAATTTGTATGTATATTTAAGTATAGCCTAATTTCCATAATTAGTTTACCGATTTCTCATTTTCCTTTTTTGCAAAAAAGCAGCATAAACAACTTTTGTGATCTTCGCGATATTCGTAATATATAGCGGGAAAGAGTCCGAATCCGAATTCGAATCCGAATCCCTTATAGCTTTTCGATTATATTTTTCTTGTTATCGGCATTTATCGTTAATAGGTAATATTATAACTATCAAAATCGATGAATGGGATCGACAAAAAAAAGTAAATCCAAAGTTTCTTGTGTATTTTCCTTTTTAATTTCCATATTTTGTGTGCATTTTTTTGTTGCATTTTTTGTTTTCTTTTTTGATATTACATATACATATACATACAGCTTAGGTTTAAAAGGGGCGTGGGCAGGGGGGCGGTAAAAGCTTGCCTTGACTATATATATGTATGTATATAAAACTATCAGTGTGGTGTGTATGTGTGTGTACTGTGGGTGGTGGGTGGTTGGGTGACAAAACGAATAAAAACGCTTTGAACTGACTAGAGAACGTCTAAAGTTTCGCCCTAAAAATTATGATTAATACAATATAATGCCCGCAAATATTAAGGTTAAAAAAGAGGTTATATATAAACAGAAGTCTTTGCATTGGAATCGTCGAAACACATACGAGAACCGATCCATCCGCGAATTGAAGCCAAACGGCTTTTCTTTGGGTTAAGAGCTAGTTCTTCCGAAAGGGACAAGGAATTACTTCCTCTGAAATATCCCATTCGAAATTCTTGCAAAAAAACATTACAAATTAGCGGTACAACTGTGATATTTCGTATAGCTACACATATAGTATGCTGATCAGCTAATTCTACGTTTTGGAGGGAGGCTGTTTTCTGTTACTGCTTCTGGTCTAGTTCTAGTTTTCCGTCCAACAAGCTGGCTTGGAAGAAGAAGGCTTGTGCTAAGCTCGATGCCAAGACTGGGCATGTGAAGAGTGTGTGTGGGTGTAGGTAAATTTGTATAAAGTTATATATGGCACTGGTAAATGCTGGAAGCTTCAATAGGCCTAAATCTCACTTTCACCAATGGCAGTGCAGCTCGACTGAGAGTTGTGTGTGTGCTTAGGGATATGTTCCTGGGGCAAAAAAAAAGAGATATAAAATAAAATAACAAAAAAAATATAGATTATAAACAATTGAAACTAGTTCTATATGCTAATGATATTACAATAGGATCGTGATGTGTCTGATGTGTGTGTGTGTGCTTGCAGTCCTTAGATCGGTAGAGAGAGCAACTAATAATATATATAGATATCTATATAATATGTACAGTGCGTGTCCGAGCTACAAGGCCGAAGGACAAAGTGACAAAGCTATCAATTAGGGCGTAGAAAACATTATCTACTAATGGAACTTTTGATTCTCTATAACTGTCTCGCATATATATAGTATGTATGATGTATAATATGTTAAGAAGCGATATAAAGTGCAGAAAATGCTGGAGTTGCCGCCTTATAGCTGCGAAACGCACTGCACACCCTATAACACGTTATGTACAGTAAGTGCAATACAAATGTCCAAAAAGTTTGCCCACGGACTTGCTGAATTACAAATTTAGTTTACAAACAATGCTTTTGTAGCGTTTTACAAAAATCAGATTATAGATTGCTTAATTTCGTTTTACAATTGTGTTTCTTTGTTGCTTGCTTTTTGTTTCATTTCAGCTGTGTTTTTATCTTCCTGCCTACTTTCCTTTTTTCTTTCTTACTCTTCTTTTTTTCGTTTGTTTTGGTTTTTTGTTTTCTTTTTTTGGACGGAACAATTTACAACATATGATTATGAAACAATGACGCACGGCTCAACAAAGGGGGGGAGTGAGACGAGAACATAATACTTGGATGGCCTCTAAAATATAAACTAAGGATGAGAGTAGCTTACAGATATAGCTATATATATGTATATATAGGTGCAGATCCTACAAACGAACGAAAGAAGACATTCGGGGGAGTTGGGGTTAGTAGATCTATCAGTATGATTTGCTAATGGAATGAAGAGTTGACCTTTCGGGTGCCTATGATAACTATCCGTATTCGTAATCGTATCGGTATTTCTATAAGAGCGTGAGGGGAACGGGGATATGCATACATATATCGCTATATATTATGTATGTGTGTTTTTGTGTTGTTCCTCTTTCGCATTGGCAATAAATACAATAATAGTAATAATAATAATAATAATAATCATAATACAAGGATAATAATAATCGTAATAAATATGCTCGAATGCTATAATTATGGTAAATTTGTCATATAAAGCTTGGATCGCTCGGTAATATCATATAATATTTGGTTAAACATTTCCCCATACTTTGTTGTGATTCTGTTTCTGTTTCCGTTTCAATTTTCTCTACCTTTCCTTCAATGCAATCGATCAAATAAAGCTCATAAGCGTCTATATATCATTTGTGTGTGTGTGTGTGTGTTGTGTGTTGTGTGTGGCTTTTGCTTTCTTCTAGTTTAGATTTAGCTTTAGTTGTAGCTTTAGTTTTACGAATTATGATTTATGATTGGTATAGGTATTAGGCTTCATTACCAACTTATAAAGCGACGTTACATTCACGATTTCCGTTTAGATAATGCTGCATTTAAGTTATCTTCTGTTTTTTCTTTTTCGATTTTAGCGCGCGCTATATAATCATAAATATATATATATATACTTGTATTCTTGTATATATCAATGTATATTATTCAGTTTTTAAGTTTTAGCGACTTTTGGGAGCGGTGCCCGGCACATTTTGGAAACTCTCTCTCTCTCATTCTCTCTCCACTTGCAAATCCCTCTCAATCGCTGTCTGCTCTCTCTTTCTACTTCGCGCTCTTACTTCCTCTCTTTCTAATTTTCTTTACTCTCCCAGAAGTAGGATATTTTGGATATGCGACATCAGAGAAGAGAACTTAGGCAGCGACCTGGACGTGAAGGTGGACAATTGTGGAGAATCAGACGGAAGGACCTGGACCTGGACATGGACATGGATGTGGCAATTACCTAGAGATGCGTTCGTGTGTTGGTGTAAAGAAGCAGCGAGAAGAGAATGGAAAAATGTCTGGATTAAGCTATGCTTTCGATGGCTGACCCTTAACTACACCGCAGATACAAGATACAAGATACAGTTGCTGAGATATACTACATATGCATGTCGATTCCGAGATTGTGTCAGGCACGCGCTCCTCGAGATACACACTGGGATTATCTCCACGTTACATATATGCCTATAGGTGTATGCTTTAATATGAACTTAGCCTAGCAATAAATATGTCATCCTTCGACTTGCTTCGTTCCTATTATATGCGTGCTTCCGGTTCCGGTTTGGGGATACCCTTCAGCATGGATTACTACGTTTCCTCTTACGGTTTTGGTATGGCCTTGGGGTTGCTTTCTATAGGAGTATGGGTTAGGTATTGCTAGAATTGCGATTTAGATCTGTGCCAGGTTGCCACGCGCCTAAAACTGCCTGCTCTCGATGTCCAACGCTCCATCGAATGCATCGTAGGCCTCAAATGCTGCTGCTTCTGCTGTTGCTGCTCCTGCTGCTGCTACTGCTCCCACTGCTGGCATTGATATTTGGTTGGTGGTGCTGTTGGTTATTCCGGCTGCTGCTGTCACTCCGGCAACCAGCTCGTCGAGCAGCTGCATCTGGCTGCGCGTGGGCGTGGTCAGGGGAGTGGCAACCGTCTGATATCGCTGATGGAACGTGGACAATATCTCGCGAATTTTAGCAATGATCTCCTGTACTCAGGCATTTGACTCCTGAAGAAATTAGAGGTCTTTTTAGAGCTCATCTCTTTGAGATAATACCTCACACCGCACACACTCACCTTTAGGTTGTCAAAGTAGTGCATGATCTGCTCGTAGTCCATGTCGAGATCATCCAGTCCGAGACGCTCGCCGGGCGCCACGGACTCGTCAACGGTGGCCGAGAACATCGGATTGCCCACCACGGTGGCGCGCTTGACACGCGACGACTTCGTGGTGGGCTCCTGGCTAACGGCGCTCGCTGCTGGCAGCCGCATGATCTCGTCCGTGCCGTTCGAGTTGGCCGCATCCCCAGTGCTGCTCACCATGCTGTGGTTCTCTAAGGGAACAGCAAAGCAATTAATAGGACTGACGAGGAAATCATCATGTGCTTACCCTTTGCCTTGGGCTGGACTGCAGCCGGCGAGGAGGCAGCTCCAGCTGCAGCTGCTTTGGTCACTCTTTTTGGTGTCAACGAATCGAACTGAAAGGCGTTCTTCTGGTGCGGATTCGTGTACTCCACCAGCTTCTCGGCGTTGTGCAGCTCCTCATGCTGCTGCTGCTGTTGCTGCTGCTTGATCTTGTTGTGCGCCGCCTTGATGATCGGCTCCTGACTAAAGTTGTGGCTATGGCTGTGGCTGCGCTGATGCTGCGGATGCGGATGGAGATGGGCTAGCGGATGGGGACGTTCCAGTGGCTGCTGCTGCTGCGGCTGTGGGTTGGCATTGGCGTCACTGCTGGCCGGCAAGTGCTCCCGCTTGTAGAGCTGACTGTGCCGCTTGATGGGAGCATCCTTAAAAGGGAATCATTTTTGAATTGAAGAAGCCAAAGGGAAAGAAAGAAAACTTACCTTCAAGGAACCAGAAGCAGAGCCAGGAACTGGTACAGGAATGGGCTGAACCGGCAGACAGGCCCGAGCGCCCACATTCCGATGCGGCGGCACTGGTGGCTTGTAGTCCAAAGCATTGTCCTTGCGCTCGTTGGCCACATAGCTGCAGGAATTTAAATTAACAAAGACTGTTCTGAGATTAAAATCAGGCTCAATACTCACTGGTCGGCGTGCTGCTTGTTCAGGTTGGAGGCCGGCACAATGTGCGTCTGCAGCTTGGGCTGCTGGTCGAAGGAGCTAACGCGTCGCCCGTTGTCGTAGTTCACAATGGGATTGCTGGTGATGCGCATGCGGGAGTCTATTTCAAAAGGATTTCTCATTATTTTCAACGAAAAGGACATCAATCTTAGCCACTGCTCACCCCTGGCATTCAGATGCGTGTTGGACTCGGTCACCATCGACTGCCGGTCAATGGTGGAGCGTCCCAGCCAGACCCAATCGTGGACATTCGTAGTGGACTCCTTCAATCGCACATCCCGGAAACCGCCGCCCGCTCCGCCCGAGCCATTGCCCTTGCCCGCCGACAGGGGATCCAGACCGGACTCGATCATGGCCGGGCGGAACTTGGAGGCGTAGACGACGCACGAGATGACAAACACAATGATGGCGAAGCAGAAGGCGGTGAGCAGGACGTACATGCCCAGCTCCATGGAGGACATGGTGCCAGTGCCGGCGGCGCCCTTCACATGGTGGTTCTTGTGCACCGCCTGGATGCTGCCCCGATGCTGGCGGGCCTGCACGGTGGGCTCATACTGCTGGCTGGAGTCGCGCAGCGGGATGCCGACAATGATGTCGGCCAGGTCGCCCATCTGGCGGTAGTTCTTGCGCTCCCTGCCCACCGTGCCGTCGTTCTGTATGGCCTCCTGCTTGCTCACAATGTCCACGTTGTTGAAGTCCACCTCGATGGAGGCCAGGGCGCTGGCCAGCGGCGCCGGATTCGATTTGTTCTGCTTCGTGCTGCTCAGGGTGCCGCGTCTCTGGCGGCACTCCTCGGACAGCAGAAGGGTCACGCGCAGGAGGTTGCCATTGCCCTCGCCCACGGCGATCACGCGCGGATGGTGCGAGGCCAGCATGGGGGCGAAGGCCACCACCTCGGTGTCCAGGCTCTCCACCAGCAGGAAATAGTCCTCCACGGCAATGTCGCTGTAAAGAAGAAAGAACAATGCTAAACTGAATCATAAAATCTTTAGATTCCTCTTACCGCAACGGGGTCTTGGAGCCATCGGTGAACTCCAGGTCAATGTCCAGCAATCCCTCCTGGTACTGGGCCGTCAGCTTGTGCGTGACCGAGGTCTCCGCCAGGTAGCCGTTCTCTATCGTGTTGTCCGGACTGATGGTCAGCTGCAGGCCCGAAATGACGCGCACGATGAGCTTGGACAGGTTCACCTTGTCGCTGCCCACGCGGATCTCCTTGGTGCCAATAACGCGACCCGTGATTGGCGACAAAACCTGAACGTCCGTGCGTCCCATGGACTTGCCCTGCAGAATGCGTCCCTTGAGCGAGGCAATCTTGGGATCGGCCACCCGGAGCAGCGGCTGCACTAGATCCGTGACCCTCAACCCGGTTCGCCTCGATATAAAGTAGCTGGTGCGTCCGGAATTCTGGTCCACGGCCAGGAACTTGGCGTACACCTCGACGGGACTCTGCTGGTAACGCGCCCGACACACCGTCTTGTCCGCTCCGAGATTATTGTAGTAGTTGGTGCCATGCTGGCCCCAAACGTACGATCTCTTCTTCCTGCGTCGCGACTGCTTGTTGTGTCTGCAAGAATGGTGAGTGGAAGATGAGAAGGAGCTATTAGCATGTGATTTTGACAAGGGTTTAGTTTTAATATTTAGTGGAATCTTTTTTAAAAGAGTAGTAAGTAGTTCCCTGTAAATAGTCCTTTTTCTTGCTCTTTCTTTTGTATTTGATGAAGAATTCTGTATTAAAATTGCAGATGGACTGGCAACTAGAATCTAGTGAAGGATGGAACGTCACAGTAAGCTTAGATGCTGCGCAAGAGCTCCTTGTGCAAGTTCATGTCACTGTACACCTCGTTTTTGAACGAATCTCTCTTTCCCTCTGCCTCCAGACTTATTATAATTTGAGCTTTTCATCTAAATTGATGGATGTTCTTTGAAAAAACAGCATAGAGAATAAGGAAGGAAGGTATCTGTCTTTTTCTCTGTGCTTTTACCATTTGAAACAACTGAGGAAAGTTATTAAAAAGCTTCACACTCACATCTAAACCAACTTTAAGGCTAGAGAATGATATAAAACAGGTCTTTAACTCCCATTCTAGCTTCCAAACAAATGTTTACAGAGATAAGTGATGTCCTTCTATCTTACCTATATATCTTTACAAAATTATCTCTCGTTTCTTAACGAAACTCACTTCTATAAATACTATTTTCACACATTTAAACAATAAAAATCAAACTTTCAAACTCACAGATAGTGATTATCATCGGTCACTTTCCAGCCCTTGATCTGGGAGAGCCTGAAATCGGCTATGTAGACTTCCAATGGGAACTCTGGCATCCACACAATGAACTTGGCCACGCCCACATAAGTTCCATACTTCACGATAACCGAGGCATTCGACGAGCCGCGCTGCTCCGAGCCATCCACATAGACCGAGCTGCAGGAGGAGGAAACCTGCAAGAAACAGACTCTTTCTTAATAAGCATCCTTGATCGATTATCCCTGTAAAACGCACCTTGATCACACTCTCGTCCTCGGCGTGACAGGAGCTCTGGAGCGTTACATCGGCCACCTTGCCCGCCTGCGAGACAATGAAGACCTTCATCGCTTGGGCAACCTGACGGCCCGTGAGCACCGCCGTGTTCATCACCTCCCAGATCTTGGCCATCGGCAGCACCGCCTGGATGTCGTCCTTGTTGATCTCGAGCTTGGCAATCAGTCGCTTCTTGGTGTCATCGGTGGTGACCAGTTCGCCAGAGTCCTTGTCCTTGGGCGTGTCGTACACATGCGTGACGGACCACACGATCTTGCCGCCGTCCACAATGTCGTTGGTGTCCTCGGCCACCTCCAGGAGCCAGGAGAAGACCTCAAAGACTTCGGTTGTGAAATTGCCGCCGGATTGGCCAGACTCCACGCTGGATTCGGGCTCCTTGCGGAACGCCGTCACCCGGGCGGTGGTGTGCTTGGGATTCTCCTTCTCCACCGAGACGCTCCAGAGGTCCGTGGAGGCGGTGGCGCCGAGGATGCGCAGTCCCGCCTTGACGCGGGCCCGCACCGTGAAGGCGGCCACCCGCTGGTCCGGATACTGGTGCAGGAAGACGGGCACGTGCAGCCGGGACAGCGGATAGAGCGGGTGCTGGGGCAGCAGGAAGGTGACGGCGTCGTCGGCGCGCAGCATGCGGTAGGGAGTCTTGGCCGGCAGCAGCGGCACCTGGGCGAACGTCGTGAGCGGCTGGATCTGGACCTTGGGCTCGCACTGCTCGGGATTCCGAAGCGGAGGCTCGAACACGCTGTACGAGACCTGGGCGTAGCGCTGCGGCACCTTGGGCGGCGCCTGGCTGCCGCCGTCCTGGCTGGGGGCCGGCAGGGCGGGCCACCAGCCCAGCGGGACGACCACCTCGGCCACGCACACGCCATCCTCGCCCTCGGGCATGCAGCGACCCTTCAGCGGCTGCTCCGAGCCCATGGCCACGTGCAGGAGCACGCACACCTTCTGGCGCTGCAGATGGCCGCCGGGATCGGCGCCCGCGTGGAAGAGCACGCGCAGCACGGGCGCGTCCTGCGAGACGCTGGGCCGCACCAGATGCGCCGAGATGTCCAAATGCATGTTCGGCTGCTGCAGCTCCAACAGCGTCGCCGTATTGTTCTGCAAAGTCAAAGGAACGAGGATGAGACGAGCTCCCTAAACGCTAAGCGCTAAACGAGATTACTCACGCTCATGTAGTCGCCGCCGCCGGCGCCCGCCTGCGTCTCCATTGTGTCCGGCACAATGTAGCGGGCCGGCACCGTCTGCTTGGTGGAGAAGGGTCCGTAGCTGGCGCGTATCGACACGGGCTGCGTGGTCTCCACCACGGTGAAGCGGTCCAGGGATAAAACCGAGTCGTAGGAGGAGCGCTGCCGCAGAGGCGGCACCGCCGACGATGTCGTCTGCACGTTGGCGATCTCCGGCGTGACAGGTGGTTGGCGGGCGTGCTTCAGGAAGAAGCCGCTGTCCGGCGCCTCGAAGTGCACCTCCACGGAGTCTGGCGGGGATTAGAATGAGAGTTTTAACGAATTAGTAGGGTTTGGGAAAGATTGTGGGATTTCTCTTTTATTTTCAATTAATTAATTTGTAAATAAAATTCCTCGACCTTGGAAAATTGTCGAAGGGATTCATCATTCTTTTTAGAGTTCGTAAATATTTTTTGAAAAAACTTTAGGCTTTTCTTACTTAATTCCAAGTATAATCTATATAAAAAGAGGAGCAGGATGCCAAAAAAGGAAGCTAAGTCTCAGAAATCATTTTCTTGTAGAAATATAAAAGAAAATATAGAGAATCTGTAAAATTTAAATGAAAAATAACCTAAATTACAGGGAAATAGTTTCGAAAATAACTCTATAACCAGAAAGGATTTAGGAAAAACCAAAATTTGATTAATTTATATCAGTTTTCTATATGTTTGGTTAAGCTTAGCTCTGGCTCTCAAAATAATAAAGAGAATTAACGTTTTTTTGTACCAAAAATTGGTTTAATATATCAAATTTTTATTATACTTTCTCCTCATGTCCTTTTGGTGTTAACTTTCCTTACAAATTCAATATCTGTTTGTCAGTTTATCGATTCGACAAATTTAAACTCTACATTAAGAAACTGATCCTTAAATACTATATAATTAAAGAAACTCATGCCATAAACTTAATCAGGACTTTACTTAACGTTAAGTTAAGTTAAGTTTAACTGGGACTATAAACTAAATTTAAAAAGAAAATACAACTAAAGATTGAGAAACTGGCTCTTAACTTGAATAAAATCTAACAGAAAAGTGTAAAGAAAACAAATAATTATTATTAATAAATCTGATTAAATTTAATTAAATGAAATTATGAGAATCCTAAAGAAAAGAAAAGGTTTGCTCTGTAACTATTTTTTTTTTTTTTTGCCGGCTGTGGAGGGTAGAGAGTGACTTCTCCTTTGCCTGCTCCTCCTCATTCGCTGCTTTTTATTAATAACTTGTGCCCCGTGGGCCATCACCAGCACCTACTCCTACTCCTCCTCCTCCTCGGCCTCCGCCTACGGCTTCTGCTTCTGCTTCTGCTACTGCCTCTGCCTCTGCCTCTTTGGTATCCCCCCCGCCCCTCACACACTCCCTTTGTTTTCTTTATTTATTTATTACTTACATGCAATCGACGTCAGCATCGTCATTATCAGGCAGAGCCTCATCATCATGCCGTTCGTCGTTAGTCCACAGTCCACGTCCAAAGTCCTTGCTTGATTCCGAGTCCTCGGAGGTTGCTCAAATGCTGCTCGAATCGGATCGAGTCTCAAAATTGTTCGTTCGCTCGTTCGCAAGAGTTTATTTGTTTATCTCGCAGTGTGATGGATGTACCGTTAGGCGAGAGAAGTTAACTGCACTCTGCACTCTGCGCGACGTGACGTTTCTCGTCCTTTTTTTCGCTCAGCAATCCGCAGCACATCCTTTATTGATTCTTTCAGTGTGCCATCACACACACACACACATACAGGCATGTACAACACCCACACTGGCACTCACACGCGCACACACTGCCATGGCCGATACACACACACAGGCGCTCCGTGGTATAGACACAACATCTCTCCTGCAAAACTTTGCCAGGGCCCCCTGAGAGGAGTTACTTTAAATGAAACGCCAAACACCTGCCGTCAGGCCGTTGTGGATCGCACTTTTTCACGCGCTGGCCAAGTCGCTGATAACGCACAATTAACGCCTACGCATGGCTATTTTCATTCAGGATTTCAGTTTCAGAATTTTTACGCAAATATCGAACATTTCCAAACACCAGCGTTGCCAGTTTGGCTATTTTGCAGTTGTATCTGGCGGTTTTTAGGAGCAAAATGCGGGCTGGCTAGTTTTTTTTCAAGCTAAATTTGCGTTATTTTAGCTATTTTTGTAATGTTTTTACGGATTTTTTACTTTTAACTTAACACAATTATTTAATTTGTTGTATTTTTTATGACACTAGACGACTAACCAACGTTTTGTTAACTTATCTGGCATCTGGCATGACCAAGCATATTTAAAACGGGAAAAGTATTGATATTCGCAACTTATCTTATAGCCTTACAAATGACTTATTTTAATATTTATCAACAATGACACTGACGCTTTGTTTTCTATGAAAAATGGCTAATGACAATTCAAATGCTTTTCTTGTAAAGTTTAATGGGTTTTGTAACTAAGAACATTAAATAAACAAAATTGCACAAAGGAGTAAATATTAAATCTCATCACTGAAAACTAAAATGGACTGCGTTTGGTGTATAAAATAAATACAGAAAGTGTGACCGTAATCTGGAAGATAAGAAGAAATTATTTTAATACATTTTTATAACGACTTTTTCAAAAGTTTTTATATGTTGTTGATATATTAAAAATTTTAAATAAACTCCCCTTTTCAATTAGAAATGACAAGGATGGTACTACTTTGGGGTCGGATTCTCTCTACATTCTACATAAAGTCGAATTCTCAACTCGAGAATTTCAATTCCTGTTGGAATTCTAAGAGGGGGAGTACCCAGTAGTGCTGTCAATTTAGCCTTTTGCTCGCTGTATCTCGCGGTTTTTAGAAGAATAGTTTTATGGGCAGCATTGGTTGCTTAAACTTCGAAAAATGGGGCACCACTTGACTCTGCTACTTTCCCGCTAGATCTAGCTTATTTCCGCCAGAATCTAGCGTATTTGGTAGTGAGGAACCTGGCAAGGAAACTAATTATATCGATGAGGGAGAGTAGAATCGATGTATCGCACTTTTAAAAAACAGATTTAGAAACATCGAAGCCCTGCCATCTCTATACATTTTTCACATCCCTAATTTCAGTTCGAACAAAAGTTTAAAAAAGACAAAGTGCAGCTGGAAAGTTTAAATAGTTGCCCGACGAAACCCTAAAAGTATTAACATTTGTACATTCGCCTGCTGTGAGTGTGAGTATGAGTTGAATTGGGCGTCAGTGCCCACGAAGGGACCCACTCAAAGGGGCGCTGCCCTTTGTGGGCTGCGTGACGTGTGTGAGTGTGTGCGTATGAGTCAGCGTCGGCAGCGCTCAAAAAGAAAACAATTGTTTTCGTGGTAAAGTACACTCAAGGGAGCAGTGTGAAAGTGAAAGATCGCCTGCCGCGCTGCCATTTTGCATCACTTGAGTCTCGAGTGGAGTGGCACGGCCTTAAGCTGCCTTTTTCTGCTATTTTCTTGCCTTGTAAGGCGTTTAATTAAACGCGGCGCGCGCATGTGTGTGTGCGTGTGTGAGAGAATGTTTTCAATGAGCCAAATTCATGAGTGCTGTTGTTCTTGTAAACCGCAGTTCAACAGCATTGATAAACACTCACACACAGCCCAAACTCCCATACGTGTCAAATGCGCGAGTGACTCAGAAGCTGCGCCAGTGTGCGTGAGCTGAATGAGTCTCCGATAGAGCTGCCAACTCCCGCTTACAAATAAATAAATAAAAGCTAGATTAAAATTTGAAAAATAGCTAAATATGTGACAAATTAGTTAAAAAGTTAAGCTTATTTGCATTTATTGTATTATAATATATGGGAAATATTTCAAATATTTTTTTGCGTTGTAATAAATTACATAAAATACTTAAAAACACAAAAATCACTTTAAATATAAAATAACTCACTCAAATAGGCTTTCCAGAATTGAGCTATAAATTGGCCAAATCATTTGGCACTGAGCATGAGTCTTAATGTTGACACAGTTTGTTGTTGTTGGGAACACTGAAAATCAGCTTCAGCGGAATTGGCTGCAATATGTCTATATATAGCCATAAATAAATACACATACATGTACACGCTGAGAGACTGAATGCTAATGCCAGCTGCTTATTCGCTTTTTTGGTTTCAGGTCCACGCCACACACACTTACACACACCGCACACATCACCCCACAGCACAGGCTCCAGCTCATCCAGCGGCTCCGCTCAGTTCCACAGCTCGACAGCTCTCCACCAACTGCCACCATGTCATCCCGCAAGACCGCCGGACGCCGTGCCACCACGAAGAAGCGCGCCCAGCGCGCCACCTCCAATGTGTTCGCGATGTTCGACCAGGCGCAGATCGCCGAGTTCAAGGAGGCGTTCAACATGATCGACCAGAACCGCGACGGGTTCGTGGAGAAGGAGGACCTGCACGACATGCTCGCCTCGCTGGGCAAGAACCCCACCGATGACTACCTCGATGGGATGATGAACGAGGCCCCGGGCCCCATCAACTTCACCATGTTCCTCACGCTCTTCGGCGAGCGTCTGCAGGGCACCGATCCCGAGGATGTGATCAAGAACGCCTTCGGTTGCTTCGACGAGGAGAACATGGGCGTCCTGCCCGAGGACAGGCTACGAGAGCTCCTCACCACCATGGGTGATCGATTCACAGACGAGGATGTAAGTTTAAAGCTTTATAATTTGTTTTGTTTGAACTTGAGCTAGAAATTGGGTTACTGTCAAAGCTATTTGTTTATTTTTGAGAGTTATTGTTATTTACTATTAAGAGCACATTAAGAGCTGTTAACTCTGTTAAACACCTTCAAGATTAATGGTTAATAATGGTGTTTGTTTTAATAATTAACCTCTGGTGTCTAGAGCAACATTAGTTGACTTTTAATGAGAACGTTGAACGATCTGTGGCTTATAGTAAACTTTTGCTGACCTGAATTCGGGTCAACTGCTGTCAAAAATCCCCCTTTTTCTTAACGAGCTTGACTGTCACACCCCTTTTTACAAATTATTATAAAAGTATGTATACTAAATCGATTAAATCCCTTGCAGGTGGACGAGATGTACCGGGAGGCGCCCATCAAGAACGGTTTGTTCGACTATCTGGAGTTTACGCGCATCCTGAAGCACGGTGCCAAGGACAAGGATGAGCAGTAAATATGCCAGCGAGAGCGTCCAGCCAGAGCAGCTGTTGTTGCCTTTCCAATCAATCCATCATGAGTTTCGTTTTTTGATAATTTAATATGTATTTTTTTTTTGAAACTATTCTATCCTTTGATTCCTGTACTTACCTGTGCATTTAAATTAAACAGAACGTAGTGAACACAAGCTAATGTTACATATGTACGATATGATGTAGTGTGTGTGGAGGAGCCGCCTAATAACATGATTTTCCCCCGAGCCCCTTTCATAAGTATTAACTCATTGAATATACATATATATATATATTACCTATATACAAATACACACTTATACAAGAATGTGGCAATAAAAGTTGGTTTTTCTTACACACTCAAGTCCTTCAGCCCGCGTTTCAGTTGTGCAAACAGACGCAAACTAGCAGCTTGTTTGTGTTCTGTGATCTGTGATACAAGAACTAAAAGATCTGGAAAAGAGGGAGAAGGTTGCTGCCAAGAATGGAAACGTTTTCGATTCGCATAATAAAATTGTAGATGTCTGAAAACAGCCTCTGGCATGCAGCATATCTGTAACACCATCCAAGTTTGGTTGCCAGCTCATATCTTATCTTGTGGTCACAATTTTCAGCTAAATTCGTCATTATTTCCAAGATATTTGAGTCATGCTTCGAATGAAAGTCAGCAACTAAAGTTAGTAAGAAGAACTTACAATAACAAGATGCATAACGCTTATAAAATTGAATTTTTAAGCTACAGAAATGCTTAGTTAGTAAGACGATCTTACAATAACAAGATGCTTATAAATTTAACTTATTAAGCTACAAAACTCCTTAGTAAAAAGACCTTACAATAACAAGATGCATAACGCTTATAAAATCAAATTTTTAATCTACAAAATTGCTCTCCTGAAATATAAAAATATAATGATAATAAACCCAGATAAAGAAAGTGCGTATATGTGCTTACAGATCTAGAATCTGTTGATTGTTTGCTTAAGAAACAGAGCCTGGATCCAGTTCTTGGCGTCACTCATCTTGTTATTATAAAACCTTGGCTGACACACATTAAATCATTACACCTTTTGTTTTTGTGAGGAATTTATTAGCAAAAATCTTGAGTTATTTTATAAAATTTATGGCGTAGACAAAAAGGAGTATCCACTAGGCATACTCTCCCTGTTTGAAGCTTTGAAAAACTCCGTACATTACACACTTTAGGACATTTAACAAAAAGTAAACTCAATGAATTAAAAAGACATAAACATACAAATTTGCGACGGACAAAAGTTACAATATCAAGACAGCAAACAGGAGACTTGAGACTGGAGACAGGTGCTAAGCTAAAACTAAGCGTATTCCGAATTTTTAACTTATTTTATGTACAAACAAGGCCCTACAACTAATAAACTAATGGTTAATGGCCTCTGCAGCAGCAGCAGTATCCAACGCATTCAGCACAGCACAGATATCGGAGATTACTCCACCTTCTTGGGAAGCGGAGCCGTGTCGAAGCGGTTCTTGCCGCCCGATCGCGCCTTGTAGGCGTCGCGCACCTGGTTGATCACGTTGGCAAAGAGTATGGTGCCGAAGAAGACGAGAACGGTGCCCAGCCAGTGGTTGAGGGTGAAGGGGTTCCGGAAATAGATGATGGAGAACAGCAGGGAGACGAACTTGCGCAGCGTGACCACCAGGGTGACGGTCAGCGAGGCGCACTCCGTGGTCAGCACATAGACGGCGCTAATGCACACGTACTGGGTGACCACGTTGCAGAGCAGATAGAACAGCATCAGGGGGAACTTCCACTCGATTCCGATGGCGCCCAGGAGGGGAACAGCCACGGTTTCCGAGGACAAAGCAATGCCAAAGTGCTGGACAATGTTGCTGGCCATCACGAGGAAGCCGGGCAGCGGGAGCATGTGCGTGTAGAAGAGCGCCTCGTTGGGATGCTTGCCGTAGCGCTTGTATATCACCTCCTGGTAAATGCCCATGTAGGCGGTCACCAGCAGGGCGATCGTCAGCAGGCCGATGCCCACGGCCCACCAGAAGAAGTCCGAGTAGGCCGTCTCCACGCGCAGCGTGTGGTGCGTGTTGTCCTTGACGTCGCCGCTGGACACCAGGGTGCACAGGACGATGCCCGCCGTGATCATGGCCACCGAGCTGTACTGGCGCAGGTTGTAGCGCTTCTTCAGCAGGATAATGCCCATGATCATGTTGGCCATCAGCGAGCCGCTGCGGAAGATCATGTGCAGCGGCATCGGAATGTTGAAGTTGAAGGCGTAGTTGTTGCACACATTCGCGCCGAAGAACAGGGCCACCAGGATTACGTAGTCCTTCAGGGCGATCTTCGGCCGCACCGTAAAGAACTTGGACGTGAAGACGAGGCCTTCGAGGGCAATGAACAGGAACTGGGCGAAGGTGATCAGGTTGCCTGCCCCGGGATCGATCTGAATGATTAGCTCCAGGAACACGACGTTGCTGCAGCATCCAATGAACACGAACAGCATGCCCAGCAGGGCCTTAACGTTGACAGCCATGACTGCAAAGGGATCAAAGAGAGAGGGAGGATTTTAGTTGAATATTTATTTATTTATTTTAGTTATAAATTAAGAGCTAACTTAAATTTAAGAGCCATAGTAGCTAAGACCTTCGGCTCTTTAGTTGAATAAATTTAAGTATAAATGTGTTTGTGGGTTTATTTTTGGTTCAGAAGCATCTTGGGTGGATTTGTGTTATTATTTAGCCTGTCTCTCGATATTGCTGCTATTGATTATAGATTTCTTCAAGGCTTTAGTTAGTTTATTAACCATAAAAACTATTAATGCAATAATGATAGCTAAATGGATTTATAGTGCAATAAAATGCTGATGGAATATTAAATCATTTGCTTTTAAATGGTCTCTTAACCAGTTTTTATTATTTACTAGATCGTGATAAATGAAATTAAGGTTTTAAAGGTTCCTATGGAAGCTTGACATCAATCTTTATCTGCCTGATAATCGTGGTAGCTCGAAGTAATCGTGAATTTGTAACATTTGTCTGGAAAACTTAATTTAAGTATCGTTTCTGGCAAATAATCAGTTCGATTCACGAAACATTGCTGTCATCATGGCAAACAATTTTGCCTTGTCTTGAACTTTGCACTCTCGGTTATGTAAATCGAGTGTTTGTCTTATAAAACCCTTATTTATATTCCGAAATAGAAACTATTGTTTTTCCAGCATTAACTGATAAGTATAGAACTTGAAAGTCTTACTAAATGCCTCTTCGTGTGTGGTGAAATTCAGTTTAACAAAAAACAAAGAAATTAATTTAAGTTTTGTGCTTAGCACCAGCTGATACCAACCGAAGAGGAATAATTTAAATAACCAGAAATAGCTTGAGCTTAATTCTGTTTACATTTGATAAAAATTGTAACTAAATACAGCTTCAATGAGCTGTGACAACTTTTCTCTGCTATTTATTTAGTTATTAGTTTAATTATTTATATATTTCGTTATCTTTTAAGCACTAAAGTATTTCTATTTAAGTTTCCTATTTAAATTCGTTTTTTGGAGCTGTTGAAGCGTGGCTTTTAATTGGAAAATAATAAAAAGTGGTTATAGAAATCTTAAAACAATAGATCCGTTTAAAAAAACAACTATTCTAAAAAACTTGACAACAATTATAACTTTGCTAAAACTCAACAAGTATGAAAATTTGACAAAATCTTGGAAAAGTTGGAAAATATCATGATTTTATGTATAGAGAAGCAAGTTATAGAAATTTTAAAGCTTTTAAATATATAGAAAATCTTTCACTGCTAATTTTTATGCCAGCTTCATTCAAGAATCTTTTAGGTTCCCCCGAAAAAAACAATTACTCTTGTAATATTCCGTGGTTTCTCTTTCAAGGCGACGAAGAAGGGCCATTAGTTAATGTTTACCGATCGGAAAAAACCCCCCCGATAGCGGGGGAGCAGGAGATAGCTGCGCTGGAATGCTTATCTTCCAGAGAGGAACGCGATGATAGAGGATGGGAATGAGAATATTGGTGCTCGCTCAGCGTTAGTCGGCGATTCGGGGAAGGTGAGAAAGCTCGATCGCTGCCAATGTCACGTCGCGGCGATAAGGGTTACGTTCCGGGGGATTATTTGGCGCGCACTCACTACTCATTCCAATTGTGGCACTTACCTTCGCAATGGGTGAAGGCTCCGCGGGAAATGCCAGTTAATCCGGTTCCAAGACAACGACTCCGATCGGATCTCGCGCACTCTGGCGTGTGTTCTTTTCTGTGTGGATTTCAAGATCGATTATATCAGTAGTCGCTGCCTCTATGTAAATGCAATTCATGTGTTTAAAAGCACGCGAGCACACACAGCACACACACAGCACACACTGGCATACACACCCGCACACTCGCACACACCAACCTGGGAATCAATTAGCTCGCTCTCTCGTCGTTCGCTCTGGCTCTCCGCATCCGCCTCATTGGGTTGTGCGACCTTCTCTCCGCTCTTTCGTCTATTGTTTCTGTTGCCTTGGACCGCTGCTGCTGTTTACCGCTCGTTGGGCGCATTGGAACTGCGGCGAGTTTTTGGCGAGCGGGCGCCAGGTAGCCCCTAATAACTGTTAACAGCTTGATAACAATCTTGTGTGCGGTTTTGTTGTTCTTGCAGTTACGTTGTTGTTGTTGTTTTTAGGAGAACAGCTGAAATTTAGGCTGGCTGCAGTGTGACCAGCAGCTGTCAACTGTCAAAATTCTCCAAAAGCTCGCATCGATAACCGATAAAAACAGCTGGCGTCTCAGAAATGGTGACCGTTTTTCATTCAAGACGCTGTTTAGCTGAAACTAATTGTTTACAAACTTAACTTTATATAATTTTTTTAATATATTATTCATATCTTTTTTATATATTATATATTATATCTTTCTGAATACAACTTAATCAAAGTTTGCTCAGAGTTTAAAGCTTAAAGCTTCGATTAATGATTGGTATTGTTATCGAATTCAAATATTTTCAATATTTTCAACTCTTTTTTGGGTTCAAATTAATTGATTGTAATTTAAAAAATTGGGTCATTAATCTATCAAGGTCTTAACACTTGAATAAATTTATTTATCGGATGTTTCCTTTGTTGTACAAGCGGTATTATATCTCAATAAATATACGTATTATTTTTAAGTAACCATAAAACGCCGGCATGTTTATGATTGAGCAGAAGATAAGGAGGATCAACAGAGCTCTAATCTGTCAAAAGGCATTATTGTCGCCCAAAATTTACAGCCCCTCCTAGGTGCTCCGTGAACTTATCTGTCTTTATGGATGCATATTACGGGGCGCGCTCTTGGCCGTGGACCCGGAGCAGAGTCTTCGTGGTGGGCGAAGATACCGAAGGTTTGGCAGTTTGATTTTTGGCACGGCGCCGCAATGAAGATCATTCGTCTCCTGCTTCTTCTGATTGCCTTTTTATCAGGCTCTCATCAGGTAGAATCAGTTGCAAATTAAATTAAAAAACAATAAGAAACTAAAGGTTACACATATCCAATCCTTAGCTCTCCCTGCCGAGCGATCCGACTTACAGAGCCGGAGTCGTGGAGCATCCCGAGGTGGAGGGGGAGAATGCCATGACCAGGACTGGCTTGGCCTGGTCGTCCTTCCAGCAGATCCTGCGCGACGTCGAGGAGCTGGACATCCTCGTGTTCCCCGAGCACATCATCAACAGCCGCGGCTCCGCCACCTTTGTGCCCCACGAGTCGCAGAACGTGACGCCCTGCTTCCAGGCCGACTACGAGATCTTCCTCATCGAGGCATCGTGCTCGGCCCGTGCCCGTGGCATGTACTTGGTCCTGAATCTGGTCGAGAAGGAGCTCTGTGCGAACGGAGCCGGTTCGGAGACCCTCGGGCCGTGTCCCGAGACGGGAGTGCGGTACTTCAACACCAATGTGGTCTTCGATCGGACGGGCAAGGTGGTGTCGCGCTACCGGAAGTCGCACCTGTGGCGCCAGGAATACTACTCGACGTCCGTGCTCCGGACGCCGGACGTGTCCACCTTTGCGACGGACTTTGGGGTGACCTTCGGCCACTTCATCTGCTTCGACATGCTGTTCTACGAGCCGGCCATGACCCTCGTCCGAGAGCGCGGCGTCACGGACATCGTCTATCCCACGTACTGGTTCTCGGAGCTGCCCTTCCTCGGGGCCATCCAGCTGCAGGAGGGCTGGGCCTACGCCAACGATGTCAATCTCCTGGCGGCGGACGGCAGCCGGCCGTCGGGTCGCACCACCGGATCGGGTATCTATGCCGGCCGAGCCGGACGCCTCACTGCCGAGATCTACGAGGTGCCCACCACAAGGGTCCTCGTGGCGGATGTGCCCAAGAGGAATACGCAGAGGACCACGGCTCCCGTTACCCAGTTCACGCCGCAGCTGAAGACCCCGCGGCACACGGGCGTGGCGACCCACCGGGACTACAATGTGGACATTTTCGCCACCGAACTCCTCGCCGCGGACTTCCTCACGCTGGACAAGCAGCTGTGCCACGGCTCCTTCTGCTGCAGCTTTGCCATCGAAAGGGTGGCCACGCCGTCGGGCAGCCATGTTCCGGCCGCCACCGATGTCTCCTATCGCTACAGGATCGGCGCCTACTATGGCGAGGAGACCACGGTGATCCGAGTGGATCGCTCGGAGCAGGCCACCTGTGCATTGTTTGCCTGCACCGACGACCAGCTCCACAACTGTGGCTACATCCACCCGGACACGGCGGAGGTGATCAATGACTACCACTTCACCAAGCTCAGCATTGGCGGCCTCTTTCCGGCAGCTCCTCGGGGCCGCCGCCTCATCATGCCCAGCTCCCTGACTGGTAACTTCCTGCCCGTCTCCGCCGCGGAATTCGACTGGACCGAGAGTGTCCTGGCGGCGAACAACACGGATAAGCCGGTGCAGGTGGACATGGAGCTAACGCATCCGCAGAACGACCTGCTGACCTTCGCCATCTGGGCGAACTACTTCACCGATCTGCCCAGCAGCCACAACCTGGATCACATGCAGCCCCAGGAGCCGGCAGGACCCTCTGCCACTACCGATGCAGCGCCCAGGATGGGCGTGAGTCTCTTGCTCCTGCTCTTGGGCTGTCTGCTCCTGAAGCTGTAGGATAGAGTCCTTCTTTTTTTTTGTGTTTTTTTTGTTTGGTAAAGGTTAAGTTATGTCAGAAAGTTTAACCTTAGAACCTTTTAATTTACTGACTTTATAAAGTTATAAAACAATACAAATAAATTACTATATCAAAAAACCTTTATGGGCTCTTCTTAGCTTTAATTGAGTTTTTATTGAGCGGATTTTAACCCAAAAAGTAGGCCGACGGATCAAGTTTGTTTGCTTATAAAGATTCCGAGGTGTCTTAATGGATATTTTAAGAAATTCTCTTATCTGGCAGATAAAAAGGAAATGTTCTTTGTCTGGCTGTAAAACAAAAGTTAAGTTCGTATATTTATCTTATTTTTTTATTTGATCTTTCAATTTTATTTGATGTTTCAATAAAAATAGTAATTCACAAAAGTAATAAAAATATTAGGAGGGATACAAGATATCGAAATATTGATATATACACTGATAAAAAAGTTCAGGACTTTTGGTTACGAAAGTAGCGCAAGAATATTTTGGTCTTCTTTTGAGTTTTTTTTTGTTTTTATTTGAAATTGTTTTGGTATTAAATGAAGCTTAAAATCTCGTAATTTCAGAATTTTCGGACTTATATTACGATTTTAGGTCTTGTATTAAGATTTTAATTTAGGAATGCACAAAATCTAGAAAGAAGATTATATTTTTTTTTATCAGTGTACATTTTGCGTTGAAAATTTGATGCGAAATTGATATCTTATAGCGGGAATTACATGCGATAAATCATTACTATGCTTGATATATATTTAATTATTATTTCTGAATGTTAAGAAAATTCGGGTTTAAAAATGTTAAAATTATAATTATAATAATTATGTTAAGAAAATTTAGCTTTAAAAATGTTTAAATTATAATTGGTAAAAAACAAATGTCACTTTTCCATTTATTCAGATATTTGCGATACTTTTCGATATTTTATATTTTGTTATAACAAAGTTGATCAAGAATTTGCTTTTGAAAATGTTTTAAATACAATATGTAAAATAAGACCAGTAACTATATAGCATTTTTTATTAAGATCATATCTATAATAATATAATAAATAACCCTATTTTTCGATATATCGCATTTCGATATATAAAAATGTGCCCTCGATAATGGATATGTAATACTTCATCCCAAAGCCTATAATGAAATCCCTGCAACTGATATTTCCGGAAATTCATGGCTGTGTCAAGAGCAGTGGAAAAGTGCATCTTAATGATTCCATGGAATTTGCTCACAATTTTGACTTTTAGCCATTTCCACGGAACTGATAGAAGTGTGAATAGCCGTTACTTTCATGGTTCAGGAAAAGTCTCCAGCTGGCTTCGGGCTTGTCAGCAAGGATTTGAATGAAACGGCGGTTACAAGGTCCTGCCCGCCATGGCCATGTCCAAGTCCCTTTCCCGCCCGACGGCAACAACGACAACGACGACCTTGTGGAGACTTGCTTCCAGCGCACGCGCTCCTTGCCCCTCCGACTCGAAGTCTCTGCCAGCGTTGTTTGCATTTCCAACAGGTAGCGACGCCGGCGTCGCTGTCCATGCAACAGTGGCCGCCCGCCGTATCATAATGAGCCAAGGACGACGAGGGGGGTGAAGGGGGATACAGGGGGTGGCCAGTGGGCGGGGACACACACGCCTCAATGGCAATGACAGTGGAGCATCTTCAATAGCAGCGACTACGGCGACTCCTCCACGGGATCCAGCGCTGGACAGGATTCACGCTGTGACTTTCCGTGCGATTTAACATCATTTGCTTGCTGATGCCGCCTCCCATCCTTTCTTAGCAAAAAAAAAAGGAAAAAGAAAAGACAAAATAAATACAATACAAGAACAACCAAAGGAAAGAAAAACTTCGAACCTGGAAAGGTGTCCATGTTTGTCCATTTACAAGGGGCAAAGTTTTTCTTTGGCAGACGGGAAACTTGCGAAATACAATTGCCTAGAACAAGTCTAGATAATTGCGAGTAGATTGATCAATTAAGCCAGACTTTTAAGTTTTATTGAGTAAGGAAAACTAAGCACATAAGCTTATAGTTGGTGAAAGAAAATTCTTAAAAATCAAAGGGATATTAGAGCTTGGCTTTGATATATTTAATACTTCTTAGTAAATCTTATTTAGAAGTAACAAGAAAGGAAGCTAACTTCGGCACGCCGAAGTTTGTATACCCTTGCAGATTCCAATTGTATCAATTTTAATCTATCCCAATATAATATAATATGAATTACTTTCATATTCATACAATTTTACAGTTTTACATTTTTTACAGTTTTACATTTTTTACAGTTTCACATTTTTTATTGACCGTTTGTATGGCAGCTATTTGATATAGTCGTCCGATTCTTATGAAATTTACAACAAAATTCTGAAAAAATATAAAATACAAGTATCTAAAAGTTGAAGAAATTATATTGAAAACTGACAAAGTTATAATTCTTTTTTCTACAAATTTCCCGATCGTTCCTATGGCAGCTATATGATATAGTCATCCGATTTTTATGAAATTTAATCTGAAAATCTAAAATAATATATAAAGCTCATAACCAAAAGTTGGTTAAGATATGTTCAAAAACAGTGAAATTAAAATTTTTTTTCTAAAAATTGACGGATTGGTTGTATGGCAGCTATATGATATAGTTGACCGATCCGGCTCGTTCCGACTTATGTACGAGTGAGAGTATATAGAAGACTATCTACAAAGTTTCATTCAAATAGCTTCAAAACTGAGGGACTAGTTCGCGTATAATCGGACAGAC